>RJWJ010019336.1:0-30438 GCA_004363605.1 Indri indri | reverse complement strand
ATCCGCCCGCCTCGGCCTCCCAGAGTGCTAGGATTACAGGCGTGAGCCACCGCGCCCGGCCTACAGGTTATTTTTAATAAATAAAAATTCTGGGAGATTAAGTAGATAACAACTGTAAGTATAATTGAAATTGAGCTGATTTTTATGGCTGATAAAGTGAGTCTCCCAGCATTATAGGGAGTCTTTATTTACAAGTCTATGTGTATATGTACGCAGTGATGATAGAAGATAAGCTAACAAATACAGCGTTGGTTGGAAAACATTAGGGATTCATGATAAACTGTTACTTAGAGACAGTAGCCTGAGACTGTGGCCAAAAAAGCCAACAAAAATGTTGGCTTGTCTTAAGAAAAGTACATTTAAAAATTAGCCTTACTTTGAGTGGATTAGTAAAATGCGGTATGTATACCATGGAGTACTATTCAGCTTTAAGAAACAATGGTGATATAGCACCTCTTGTATACTCCTGGATAGGGTTGGAATGCATTCTACTAATCGAAGTATCCCAAGAATGGAAAAACAAGCACCACATGTACTCACCATCAAATTGGTAGTAAGTGAACAACACATAAGTGTACATATAAGAATAACATCTATTGGATGTCGGGTAGGGAGGGAGGGGGAAAGGGGAGGGGCGAGGGGGAGGAGGGGACGGATATATGCATACACAAAGGGTGTAATGCGCACCCTCCGAGAGATGGACATGCTTGGGACTGGGACTTGGGGGGAAGGGGGGGCAAGGGCAACATATGTAACCTAAACCTCTGTACCCCTATAAACAACAAACAACTAAAAAAAAAATTAGCCTTACTTTTAACAGGCTGTTACAGGTTTGCTCATCATTGTTCAATTAAGATCTGATGGTACTAGAGAAACATAACTCAGTTATCTAGGACATGGCAGAAGGTGATGGAGATGCCACTGTATGAAAGTGTACCGATTTCTTTGAATGAAAAGACAGTGATATGAGTAAATTGTAAATACTTAAAAGTGTGACTAGATTTGTTCACTAAATCTTGGTTTTCTGCAAAGAGGAGGCCTGAGAATGATGAGTTTAGTCATCTATCTAGTGACTATAACTACTTAGTACCTAGCAGAGAACCAAGAAGTAAGGGGGAAAAATGGTGCATCTCTGAGTAACCCAAAGGTTACTCATGCTCAAAGGTATACATAAAACTCATAACCTTACTAGTAGTGGGAGAAGCCCTTGCATAGGCTATAATTGTTCTTACTTTAAACACAATTCTAGCAATTGATTAGCTGATTTACCAGCTCAAGAAAATTAAAGATAACATTAATCAGAGAGATGAGGGAGAGAACAGGGAGTAAGAATATATGTTTAAACTACTAGAGGGAAGGCAGAAAAATTAGAAAAGCAAGACACAAGAACTCAAATAGCACAGTATTCTGAGCTTTTTAACATAACAGAAAACAGCTCTTAATACTATGACAGTCCTTGAGCATTTTACTGTATTGTGTAGAACAAACAGTATTCTTTTTTTTTATTTTAATAGATTTAGGGGGTACAAGTTGACTTTCATATTATGTATATCCGGAATAGTGTACATTGTACTCCGTAGGTAATTTTTCATCCCTCACCTTTTCCCACCCTCCCCCTTTTGAGTCTTCAGTGTCCATTGTATCACTCTGTGTGTCCCTGTGTAGCCATAGTTTAGCTCCCACTTAAAAGTGAGAACATGCAGCAAGAACAAAAAGTATTCTTAATGGTGACCCAGAGGATTATTTAAAATGTAAATAATAATGAGTATACTCAAAAAATAAAAAACAAGGGAAGTAGATGATAATATTTTAGAATTCCATAAAATGCTTAGGATTAAAATTTTTTGATGCTTAAAGCAAAAATTAATACCAGCAACAATAAAAACTTAGTTTGAATTCCTCATTCCCCAAAGATACCAGATAAATTAAGCTATGCTAGGTTTTTATATATCTTTTAAATTGTTGATTTTGAGTGTTTCTAAACTGTATTTCACACAGAATATGCTAGACTTAAGAATTATTTTTGTTATTCTAAGAACTATATTGGCCAAAAATTTAAATAGCTTCTAAAATACTAGCTGGGATAAATTCACAAATGAAAAATCTGTAACATTCTCTGAGAAAATTGGAATATTAATGGGGTGGGAGAATAATTACAGGTGTTCTTATCAGAGAAGCTTTCATGTAAAATGATAGGGTCTTTTTTTATGAGCCAAGTATTTTATCTTCAAAATAACTAGTATTGGAATTGCCCTAAATTTAACCAAACAGGCTACGTTAGTAGTATTAAAATCTTTAAAGCACAAAAATTTAATGAAAAATCTTTTGAAACTTTTAAAAAATCTTGTCTTAAGGTGTCTTTTAGTTGAGACATGATTCCTTTATGGAAAAAAATTATGAAAAGGCATGAACACACATTCCTGCATCATCCTGATTTTGCTATTTAGAACATTTTACCTGTTGTCTACATGTAAAGCTGACTTCTTACCTTGGTGTCTGCTATTAGCTAGAGGTGGGATTTTTATAGAGCATATTCTGTAACAAAACAGATGTTTTGAAATATGTTGACAGCCATGAAATTGGTATAGTTTCAAAATGCTTCTGTAATTGTTCACCTAAGGCTAAAAAGAGTGAGAAAACTTTACTTGATTGAAGTATATTACTACTCTTAAACTTTATGTGGGATAACTCTTCTAAATTTATTGTGATTAAGGATTACATTGATTAAATGGCAGATTAGAAATTTTAAATTATTAAAGTTTTTGTGGTAAGGGTGTGGAGAACATTCTCAGTAGTGGAAATTAAAGATTATAAATAATCTTCATTTGAAATGGTTATATGTAAATATTATAATACTTTTGTAATAAGTAGAAATTAATTCAGCATTAAAACTCCTGTATATTTTGCAATCTTGTTTTTATTCTTTTTTTTTTTTAAATAGTGTTTGCCAGCTCTGAGCCTGTGCCAGGATTCCAGGGAGATACCCTGCAGCTAGCATTCATTGACCTCAGACAAGTAAGATGTAATAATGTACTTCTCATTTATTGCCTTCCACCTCTTGCCTTTTTTTTTTAATGCTACAGGAATGCCAATTTGCCTTAAAACAACCTATCTTTAGAAACGTGCAATACTTCTCTCTGAATCTAGAATACATTCAGTGTCTCAACTTTATGGAGCATTCTCACTGGTACATATTTAATGTAGTGTACCTACTAAGCATGTGACCATATAATAACTTTGTACTTTAGTGACACTTGAAGTTTATTTCTTAATAATTTCATTGTCATATATGAAAATTGGTGGTATTAACATTAATGTGAGGACCCAAGTTAAATGCAAATTGTTACAACCTAGAAAGTAACCCCTTGCTTAAAATGCTTTGTCAATAGTAAAGAACGTTATTCTCATAAATTTTCTGTATGGCTACAGAGAGAAGGATAAAATTAGTTTTAAAAAGGTAATGATATATTTACATAATTCTTTTCTGGTCACAGTACCCTAAGTCTAGTAACAAATGTGATAATTTTTAAAATCTAGTCATCTTACTACTCTTTGATATCTCTACTCTGATATTTTCTTTATTTTCCTCCCTTTTTCCATCTCCTCATATTTTTTCTTTTTGCTTCTTTCTTCTTCTTTCCTCCTCCTCTTTTTTCTTTTTTGTTCTTAATCCTGGGATTAAGGAGCTTAATAAAGCAGGGGAGTCACAAGGGTGTGGAGGAGGGGAGGATCCAGGTTAGAGGTTGGGGAGTGCTAGAATTGACAGTAGGAGTGACTGCTGCCCTTGGCAAAAAGAACCCTATGGAGATTGAAATAAAACAAAGCCACCGTGATATCAGTGTATTAATGGTGCCCATTCCCCCTAGGGGATGAAGATGAGGCTTCACCATTGGTATGAGCAGACTTTACCATAAAGATGTTTGGAGCAGGACCAATTTGAGCAATTTAGGGAACTCTGATTTCAGTAAATATTTGAAATATTAGAGCTATTTTTGCTCTAATTCCAAACCAGTGTTCAATAAATACCTATCATTTATATATTTATTATTTAGAGAGGAGAGATATGGTTGAAATAGATACAAAAGTAACATAAGAGATAGTTTCATCCTTATGAAGCTTAAAAATCTTTTAGAAAAGCAAAATAACCATGAACTGGTTAGGAATCCTTATAATACAATGAGTATGTGGAAATAAGTGGTATGTCTTCAAATCAGGTTTAGAAGGAAACTGAAAAAGCCATTCCTGTCCTTAAAGCATTGAACGTAAAAAATATGTTCATATTTACTTCAGTTTGCAGTTAGTGCTCAGGTATTATGCCAAACAAGGAACACTTACGGGTGACCTAGATCTGTAGATGATTAGCCTTGCTGAGTTGGGGAATATAGTAGAAAATGAAGAAGGTGGTCTTTATTAGGTCATTGGACAGTTGAAAAAACTGAGTCTCCTCTCTATCAAAGAGTAAAGGTTTTTGCTTTTCGAAATCTTTAAATTATCACTGGCTAAATAAATGACTAGTATTTTATAGTGACCTGTGATCCTATTTTGATCAAGTGTTTTAAAACCTTTGATATTTGACATACTTCCCAAAATCAAATTTCAAATGCTAAAATTCAGTGGTTTTGACTTAAAACTTTTGGATTCCAAAAAGGGCCTCTGGAAGTTCAAGAGAGACATATTTTTTTAATATATATATATATATATATTTTTTTTTTTCTCTCTTTTTTTTGGAAACACAGTCTCACTCTGTTGCCCAGGCTAGAGTGCCATGGCATCAGCCTAGCTCACAGCAACCTCAAACTCCTGGGCTTAAGCAATCCTACTGCCTCAGCCTGCCGGGTAGCTGGGACTACAGACATGCGCCACCATGCCCGGCTAATTTTTTCTGTATATTTTTAGTTGTCTAGCCAATTTCTTTCTATTTTTAGTAGACACAGGGTCTCACTCTTGCTCAGGCTGGTCTCGAACTCCTGAGTTCAAACGATCCACCCGCCTCGGCCTCCCAGAGTGCTAGGATTACAGGCATGAGCCACCGCGCCTGGCCAAGAGAGGCATATTAAGCTTATTTGATATATAAAAATCATGTGAGAAACATTGCCAAATAAGAAATGGTATTTGACTTTCTTTGAATTATATTTATATAAATGTTATTACTATGTGTTCCAAAATGATATGAGATTCCTAAAATTCTGATATGTCTTGGTATCTGTTATATTTAATTATAATTATTATTACATTAAATTATTATATGCAACAAAAATAATATTTCCTTGTCAGTTGACATCTTTAACCATGGCTATTCTAAGTCTTTTGTCATCCACAATTATAGCTTTACTTTGATTCTTCTCAAAAACTGGTTTACAGTCAGCTATAATCCAAAATTTGCTTCTTCAAGAAAATTCGTGAAAAAGACCCTGACAAAATACTCTTAAATACAGGTTTCTGATAACTTCGGAAATCATACCATTGTACTAGATAAAAACTTCCAGGACTCTAATTAAAAAGCTGATGCATTCATAAAGATTGCCGACCCAACATCAAACAAACAAGAATTAATTACATGGGACTGAACTGATGGCAGACAAAAATGATTTTTTTATGACTTTTTATTTAAAACATTGCTGATTCTTTTTATGTTTTTTTGAGAATTAAGAAAATTTTTTTTCAGCAGATAGTTAAATAGGTTTATTATCATATCTAAATTTTTCAGCACTCTTTAAAAAGTGTGGCCCAATGGCTAGTAAGAACATTTCTACTTCCCAGTAGTTCCCTGAGCATCCTTGAAGGGTGATAGTCAGTGATGTCCCATGTCTTTTATTTTATTTTATTTTTATTTCTGCATATTATGGGAGTACAAATGTTTAGGTTACGTATGTTGCCCTTCCCCCAACCCCAGTCAGAGCTTCAAGCGTGTCCATCCCCCAGACAGTGCACATCACACTCATTATGTATGTATATACCCATCCCCTCCTCCCCCTCTCCTATCTGCCTGACGCCCGAAGAAAGAAATTTTTAAGCTATTTATAACTTACAGGAATTGGGTAAAATATACTTCTGTGAACAAAATTAAAATATTTACCTTTCTCTCTACCTGATTTCTTCAGAATTTACAAACTATTCATAAATATTCTTATTTTATGACAGTATAATTATATAAGTGCAGTAAGAATCTTTTCTTTTGTAACAGGACACATTGAAAACATTGATTATTTTACCAAGGCTTTGACTAAAATGTCATATTTTCATATATGACCAAACTGCTTTGAGGGATTGAGGTTGACTTTATAAAGGCAGTAGACTTTTAAAAAAGACTTGTCTACATGGTTGCCTTACAAGGTTCTTGGCCTTGTGGTTAAATAAAAAATGTCACTTTCTGACAGGCCCAGCAACCTCAAGATATTTTGGGGACCTCGAAAAGAGAAAAATTCATGCAGTTTGTACAGATATTACAGGCATAGTCTGATGGAAAATCCTTGGCTTGACTTCTTAGCCTTGAGGTTTTTAAAAGTGCAATCCAAAATTCCTTTTAAAAAGTTCCAGCAAAGCCAACTTAAAAAGAACCTGTATGGCCAATCACTGTTCTTGTTGCACTTTATACAAATAATCAGACCAAATATAATAAGACTAAAACTTACTTTACAAATAAATTGGTCCTATTGTAATTTGTCTTTTTTTAAAAAGGGGGGACTAGAAGAAATTATATTTTTTAAAATCCTGTAGTACACCCGTTGTTAGATTCTAGCCTTGCCTCCTTTTTTTTTTTTTTGAGACAGGGTATCACTCTGTTGCCCAGGCTAGAGTGCAGTGCCATCATCTTAGCTTGCTGCAACCTTAAACTCCCGGGCTCACCTGATCCTCCTGCCTCAGCCTCCCAAGTATCTGAGACTAAAGCCATCACATCTGGCTAAGTTTTCTATTTTTTATACAGATTGGGTCTCACTATATTGCTCAGAGTGGTCTCAAACTCCTGGCCTCAAGCGATCCTCCTGCCTTAGTCTCCTGGAGTACTAGGATTACAGGTGTGAGCTACCGCACCTGGCCATTATTTTTCAGTTTTCATTTGCCTACAATTTAGACTAAATTCTAAATTTTTTCCTAGCTAGAAGTCTCCAAACTAATGTTTTCAAATTTTTCTCACTTAAAATCACTAAATGTTAAAACTGTGCTTTTCTTAAAGTGCTACAAATGAGAGCTGGACAACTTAATATAAACCTCAAAACAAAAATCACTACAGCAACTTATATATAAACATCCTTCATGCTTCATGCTATACTGATATGTAGATTCCTCAAAAAAGCTCACATGAACACCTGATTCAAACCACAATCCAAATAAAATCCGTAAGATTGCTGCTGCAATCTGAAGATGCTTCACAGACTCAAAAAACTAGTTTATAGACTACTCCAGACATTGACCTTTGGTTTTCTTTTTGTTTCTGTAGAGATGCCTCGTACTAAAAATCTGTTTGCCTACATAATATACAGAGGCCTAGCTTTGAGAGCCCATCTGCAATGCCGTCTTCCAAAATAAGACATAGTATTTAGTTGGACTGGTGTATTCCCAAAAATAAGAGACTGATTTGATGAGATCATTTGCTATTCAACCACTAACTTGATTTGTCTCTCCATAGCAACCAACTCAGCTTTTTATATGTGAAACTTATAGGGAAGTTTCAGACAGGTGAATGTTGGGGCTTAGAAACCAATATCCCAAAATATGGCACTTTGACATGCTGAACTGAAGAAGAAGCCTCGAGGTCTCTGATCTCCCCCCACTCCCTGTCTCCCAATCCTTTGTCTCTCTCAAAGTACAGGATAAAGTTGTTCTCTAAAATTCTCTTATCTGTCTGAAGTTCAGACCTGCCAAAGAAAAAAACAATTACCTCTAGTCCCTTCCCTTGGTTTTCGTTAACTGGACTCACATTGCAAGAAGAAAGACTAAAGTCTGTCAATACACCTGGACAGACTTTTGTCACCAACCGTAGTCTGTTCTGTGGTCCCAACAAACTTTGTCCCGGCCATTGTATGTTCTTCAAGCCCATTAAATTCTCCAAAAAATCATTTACTACCCCTCTAAAATTATCCACCCATTCTCCATCTCCCTTTCCCCTAAGAAAAAAGATATATAACCATCTATACTCCATTGCATGGTGGGGCAGTCACTCTGTGATTCTCCCCTGTGCATGCTAATAAATTTGTATGTCATTTCTCCTACTAATCTGCCTTTTGTCAGTTGATTTTTTAGTGAACCTTCCAATGGCAAAAGGGAAATTTGCCCTTCAGCCCTGACAACGCTCAGCTTCCACTCCATTTTACCAGATGTATTGGCAGTAGATCTATTTCCTTTAGAAGGAATTCTTTCTGTTGCAGTCCTATTTCCCTGAACAATATTATTTAATGTAGAAAATTGGGTTTTTAGCAAGTTGGAAATAGGATTGACAGTGTACTCATTTCCCAATTAGTTTATGGGCACTTACTGGGGTAAGTTTTTCTATTATAAGGACGTAAATACGTTCTCCATTCCAAAGGACAACTGCAAGAGGAAATGATTTGAAGATAATTTCTATTATATACAGATCTGTTCACAGAAAATTTGAAATTTATTGTGTGATATTTTCTCAGTTTTGTATGAATTTGCGTGGTATTAACTAGTTTATATGATGTTAACTAGTTGGTAGGATTGTGAATAGGACCACAGAGCTTATGAAACTGTTGATAAAGATTCTGTTCCTTGATTTGTCCAAATATTTAATAGATAGATGGTTTTAATGCAGTTTAATTCCAGGTACTTTCTTTCTTCAAAGACAGTCATCATTTGACAGCATAGAAAGCCTCTTTACAAGTATATAGCTCACTAGGGAATCATTACTAAGACAAACTTATAAATATTAATAAACATCTCAAGTCATTGTGGTTGAGTTTACTTTTCAAGTATATACACTTAGAAAGCATTAAGTCCTGGTCGACTTTTCCTCATCAATGTAATTTAAGAGACTTTTAAGTTAATTAAAATCTATTATGAAACATGGAGAATTGCTAATTTATTACATGTGTGTAATTGTTAGAATAAAAGATTTATATAGAAATAACTATATAAATATAAAATGCAATTTTAAAATATGGTAGTAAATATGCAGTGGAAGTGACTAGTGGATAGAAAATTTTGATGAGCTGTTTTATTACATGTTGATTTTTCTAGTTTTAAAGGGGCTTAAAATAATTTTCCCTGATCATTACTATCAAAATTTAATTATGCTTTATTTTTGTACTTTTGTATTCCAGAATGAAAAGATACAATTAATTCTTGTCTTTAGCTGCTGGACCACTGTGGCATAACTTGAATTTTATGATTTTAGCAGCCTAGATTTAATAAATTGAAAAAGATAGTTATTTTTTACCTGTATTTGTGTTTTAAATTAATTTACAAATAGTTAAGTGGTGAAATGCCAAGTATGGGAATTGGCAAAAAAAATAAAACTAGTCTTGAAAACTAAAGTCTCACATGAGGTGATACAAGTTTTTAAGGATGCCTTAAAGTTTCAATAATGCTTTTATGTTCCTGACTTCATAAAGATATTTCATAGCATATTGCTTTAACACTTTTATATGAAGTAGTATTTCACCAAACATAAAGGGGGTGCTAACACCTTTATTTACATTTCAGTTGGGTTTCTGCACTTTTCCTTCTTTTTTTTTCAGTCTGTGATCCATTTCTGTCTTAATAGGCTGGCTGACAGTTCTTTTCAAGTATACTTAGAAAGGCAAAAGAGCCCTTTTCATAGATCTTATAAGGGGTCATGCTTCTGTTTTTTAGTTTGAATTCGATACTGCTTCATGAATTGCTGGCTATGAAAGATTAGGAAGTAGGTCCAGTGGTCAAATTTTACCTGCCCACCCGGACTTTGCCCTGAGGTCAAACTCCTGATATTTGCTGTTCTGAGTAGAGGAGTTGATGACAAGTATGAGCTGATACAAGAGGAAAGTTAGAACCATATCAAAGCTGAAGGCAAGAGAATTGGGACTCAATGAGAGACTGTAGCTAAAAGATGGATCATCAGGATTGCCTTCTTTAAAGAAAAGGAAATAGCTGACCTGTGAGTGAAAAGACTTTATCATCCTGCCAATCACATACTTGCTAATGGAAGCCAGTTATCTCAACAACATCTTAAGGCCTACTGCCCTGATAGACAATGTGGAGGATTAGCGGTCCTGGTGCTGCATCATGTGAATATGGTGCCTCAATCAGTTTAAATGTGCTGTTTGAACATGATTTGTTTTTGTAAATTTTTTTATAAGTAGAGCCTATCATCCTCCTACCCCCAGTTCTGAAATTGTCACTGATATACTTATGTGTGTTTTCTTTTACAAAGACCATGTATTTTGTTAACTGTAATCTTTCCAGTGGATTTCAGATGAATATGTGAAAGTCTTTTGACAATATATAAAAACCTTACATTTTAAAAACTATTTTATTATAAGATTCTCTGTATAATATGCAGTGATAATTTTTAATTAAGTGATAATTTTTTATAATTCACTCTTAATGCATAGAAACATTTCACTAAATATCACTGAGAAATGAGATGTCACATATAACTGAATTTTCCAGGTAGCTAATCAGCAAAACTTTTTAAATGTAGCCATTTTGATGGAAAACTTTAAAAAATATATCTCATTTTCATAGCTGCTTACTGAGCATGATTTTCACAGTAGATTAAGCATCCATGGCTTCACTAATGCTATACTAAATCCTATTTAACTGATCCTATTTCACTTTGTAATAAGTTACTTAGACTACTGGTAAGATATCATTGCTTCATTTGACAATATCTTGATAATCTTTTAGGCAATATGGAGAAGTTTAGGTAGGTCAAATGATAAAGCAGCAAGGTGGGTTTGAAGCTAATAAAACAATTCTTTGCCCAAAGAATTTTGGCTAATGTATCACTATTACTTTAGAGCATTGTTTCCCAAAAGGTCTTTCCAGGAACACTGATTTCTCAAGATGAGACAAGGTTTCTTAAAAAAGGTAGATAAGTTTGGGAAACACTTTATATTCTAACCCCTCTTAGAGACTCTCCATATTTATTCAAATTTGAAGACAAATTCTGTGGTAACCCAGCATTCTCAAACTCATTACAGAACACCTCCCTCACTCACTTTGGAATGTATTGTGTGAAACATCTTTGGGAAATACTGCTTTAAGGAAACTCTGGCAGTGTCCTCTAGATGTCTGTCTTTGACAGTTTGGGATCAACATATTTTTTAAATAATGCCTTGAATTAAGACATAGAAAAAATATGTATTGTATGTATAGATTATACAAAGCTAGGTGTTACCTAAGATGACAGAAGACAGAATCAAAGTACTCTCAGTAGGATTGAGTGATGAGCCAAAGCCAACAAAGTTAAATTTAGTAAGGAAAATTTTGTCTATATTTAACTTTTTTAAGTTAAATTTTCAAAATTCCAGGATATAGGAAATCTGACGTAATATAAAAAATATCTGATAGTTTTAGTTATCCTCCACACAGTGCGATGGCAATTCTTGGACTGCATTCCTGAAAGTGTGCTGCTCGGATCGGACCGCTGTGCTTTGGGGCTGTCGGGACTATGCCTGGAGTAATGTATGATGATACAGACATTCACAAATTGGAGAACACCTAAGAGAGTTACAAGGCCAGGGAGGGATCAGATACCTTGTCATGTGGGGAGCATTTTTAAAATGTTGGAATATTTAGTCTAAAGCCTTAGAGGTATAGTATAGCTTCGTAGAAGAAAATAAAATGTGTGGTTTTTATTAGCCCAAATGTGAGTCAAGCATACCATTTTCTTCACCCAAATACAATCCTATACCATAAAAATTATTTTATTTTCCTTACCCTATTCGGGATTAGGTCCTATTTTCAAGTATTGATTTTGGGCAAACTGGGGGAAAGAGGAGTGATAATTCCTCTGAATTATATGTAGAGAATTTGAAATGTGCAAAGTATGTGTGGTTCTCATAGCACCTTTCAAAAGAAATGTTTTATTAAAGTATGATATGCATTCAGGCAAATTGTAAATGTACTATTGCTGATTTGTCAAAAAGTGACCGCATCTCTGTAACACCCAGATCAAGAAAGAGAATTTGACCAGTACCTCGAAAGAAACCACCCACATTGTGTCTCTTTCCAGTCATTATTCTCTTCCCTCTCAAAGGATAACCGCTATCATGACTGCTAACTCCACAGATAAATTTAGTCTGATTTTGAACTTTGTGTACATGAAACCATGCAGTATAACTTTTTGGTTCTGCCTTTTTTTTCCTCAATGTTATGTCTTTGAAATTTATCCATGTTATTACATGAAGCTGTGGTTCATACTTTCCTTTTGCCTTGTCGTCTGCCCTTGTAGGAATATACCATAATTTATGTGTGTGTTCCACTATTGGTGAACATATGAACTGATTTCAGTGTTGCTATTAAAAATAGTGCTAACATGAACATTCTTTTGCATGTCTTTTGGTGAACATATGCACATATTTCTGTTGAGTTATATACATAAGAGTGGAATTGCTGAGTCAGGGGAGTATACATATGATCAGTTTTAATAGTTTTAATAACTGAAGCATTTTCCAAAGCAGTTGTAGTAGTTTATACTTCAGCCAGCAGTGTAGAAAAGTTCTAGTTGCTCTACATGTGTTATCACTTGGTATTGTCTTGTCTTTTCCTTTTTTTAGCCATTCCAGTAGCTGTGTGGCAGTTTTACACTGTGGTTTTAGTATACAGGCATAGCTTGTTTTATTGTGCTTCACTTTATTGTGATTCACAGATACAAGGCAGTGGACTTAATTGACCAATTGTGTGTTCTGACTGCCCTACCAACCAGCTATTCTCCTCTTTTTCTCTCTTTGGGCCTCTCTATTCCCTGAGACACAACAATATTGAAAAATAGGCCAATTAATAACCCTACAATGGCCTCTAAGTGTTGAAGTGAAAGGAGGAGTGGCTCATCTCTTACCTTAAAGCTAGAAATGATTAAGTTTAGTGAGGAAGTCATATCGAAAGCCAAGATAGGCCTCTTGTACAAAACAGTTAGCCAAGTTGCAAATGCAAAGAAATAGTTCTTGAAGGGAATTAAAAGAGCTACTCCTGTGAACACACAAATGATAAGAAAGCGAAACAGCCTTATTGCTGATATGGAGAAAGTTTTAGTTGTCTGGATAAAAGATCAAACTAGCCAAAGCAGCCCCTTAAGCCAAAGCCTAATCCAGAGCAAGGCCTTAGCTCTCTTCAATTCTGCGAAGGCCGAGAGAAGTGAGGAAGCTGCAGAAAATAAGTTGGAAGCTAATAGACATTGGTTCATGAGGTTTAAGGAAAGAAGCCGTCTCCATTACATAAAAGTGCAAGGTGAAGCAGCAAGTGCAGATATAGAAGCTGCAGCTAAGAAGATGTAGCTAAGATAACTGATGACGGGGGCAACATTAAACAACAGATTTTGCATGTAGACTCAACAGCCTTCCATTGGAAGACAATGCCATCTAGGGCTTTCATAGCTGGAGAGGAAAGGTCCATTCCTGACTTCGGAGCTTCAAAGGATAGGCTGAATCCCTTATTAGGGGCTAGTGCAGCTGCAGACTTTGAGTCGAAGCCAGTGCTCATTGACCATTCTGAAAATCCCAGGGCCCTTAAAAATTATGCTAAATCTACCCTATCTGTGCTCTAGAAATGGAACAACAAAGCCTGGATGAAAGAACAACTGTTTACAGCATGATTTACTGGATATTTTAAGCCTACTGTTGAAACCTGCTGCTCAAGAAAAAAGATTTCTTTCAAAATATTACTGCTCATTGACAATATACCTAGTCACCCAAGAGCTCTGATGGTGGTGTACAAGGAGATGAATGTTTTCGTGCCTGCTAACACAGCATTCATTCTGCAGCCCATGGACCAAGGAATAATTTCAATTTTCAAGTCTTACTGTTTAAGAAAAACTTTTTATAAGGCTGTAGTGCCATAGATAGTTCATTTGATGGATCTGGACAAAGTAAATTGAAAACCTGCTGGAAAGGGTTCACTTCACCATTCTAAATGCCATTAAAAACATTCATAATTCATGGGAGGAGGTCAAAAATATCAACATTAACAGGAGTTTAGAAGGTTGATTCCAACCCTCATAGATGTCATGGAGGGATTCAAGACCTCAGTGCAGATGTGAAAGTATTAATAACTGCAGATGTGGCGGAAATAGCAAGAGAACTAGAATTAGAAGTGGAGCCTGAAGATATGGCTGAATTGCTGCAATCTCATAATAAAACTGGAACAGATGAAGAATTGCTTCTTATGGATGAGCGGAGAAAGTGGTTTCTTGAGATGGAATCTGCTCCTGCTGTGAACATTGTAGAAATGACAACAAAGGATTTAGAATATTTTATAAACTTAGTTGATAAAGCAGAGGCAGGGTTTCAGAGGATGGACTCCAGTTTTGAAAGGAGTTCTACTGTGGAGTAAAATGCTGTCAAACAGCATCACATGCTACAGAGGAATCTTTCATGAAAGGAAGGATCAATTAATGTGGTGAACTTAATTGTTGTCTTATTTTAAGAAATTGCCATAGCTACCCCACCCTTCAGCAACCATCACTCTGACCAGTCAGCAACCATCTACATGGAGGCAAGACTTTCCACCGTCAAAGAAAGACTACAGCTCACTGAAGGCTAGAAGATCATTAGCATTTTCTAGCAATAAAGTATTTTTAATGAAAGTATGTACATTTTTAAAGACATAATGCTATTGCACACTTAATGGACTACAGTATAGTGTAAACATAACTTTTATCTGCACTGGGAAACCAAAAAATTCGCGTAGCTTGCTTTATTGTGATATTCACTTTATTGCAGTGGTCTGGAACCAAACCTACAATGTCTCCAAGGTATGCTGGTGTATTTCTTGGTGACTTATAAAATTGAATTCCTTTTCACATGTGTGTTTGATGTTTGAATGTCCTCTTTTGTGAATAACCTGCCCAGATTCTTGGCCATTTTTTTCCTTTTGGGTTGTCTGTGTCTTACTGATTTGTATATGCTGATTGTGTGTCCTTTGTCAAATATATGTATTGCACATATCATCTCCTGCTTTGTTGCTTGTCTGTTCACTCTTAATGGTATCTTTTGATGAGCAAAAGTTCATCAGTTTAATGAAATCCAATTTTATTGTTTTTTTCCCTTTGTGGTTCTTTTAATGTCCTGTTTAAGAAATCTTTGCCTACCACCGAAATTATAAAGATATTTTCCCATGCTTTCTTCTATAAGTTTTATTGTTTTACCATTTATTTAGGTTTATAATTCATCTGGAATTGATTTTTATGCATGGTGTGGGGTGTAAGGTTCAAGATTCATTTTGTTCCATATGGTTATCCAATCGACCCCGCACCATTTATTGAAAAGAATTGGATGTAAAATAATTGTAAAATATGAGACTGTGAGATATAAATGACACTTGCTTCTAATGTACAAGTAAAATGTTTTTTAATGTCTTCCAGTTAACTGTGTGCCTGTATTTCATGGTTCATGCCATCTCTCATAAGCAAATTAGTTGATTGTAGGTTTGTGGTTTTTAAATACCAGCCTATCTATGCTCTTATTACATCAAAGGTATTTTAAAAAACAAAACACTTCAAGAGTAAGTATAACAATATAAGCAATATAAAAAGAAGAAAAAGCTAAACCACAAGCTCATGAGGACAAGAGTCATACCTTTTTTTGTTCACTGTTGTATATCTGTGGCCTGGCACTATTCCTGGCACATAGTAAGCAATCAGTAAATGTGGAATAGTGAATGCGTATCTTTTAGCTATACTTAAAAACATTTTTTGCTGTACAGCAACACCTTATTAGGAATTGAGGTATTCCATATAAACAAACATTCTTTAAAAGCACAAATTTTTTTTCTACTTTAATTATTTTTAGCGAGAACATTTCTAAAAATACATTACCCATTTCTCTGCCTTCTGAAATGAAAGTGTAACAAATTTAAAGCTTTCTTGAGTTATCTTGGCATTACAGATACTAAAATAGTAATGTAAATTATTTCTTAAGAAATATTGTCATCTGCCCAGAACCAACTGCTTGTCCTTTTATGGATAAAGAAATACTTTGGACAGGGGAATTATAAGAATTTAGACAGGCAGTGTACACCTTAATTAAGTGATTAGCAATGATGGAATAAAGAGCAGAACTTAAGTAAAGCAGCATTTCCTAAAGTGTTGTTTGGGACTGTGAGTCATGAAGAAAGTAAACTATGATCAAGTTAAGTGTGGCAAATTCTGCATATTGTGTTTCTTTCTTGTAAATTCACAATTTCATTAGCATATTAAAGGCTTTGAGAAGTCCTAGAGTAAAGGTTTAACTCATTTTCCCCCCTAAACCTGTTTGAGTGTTGAATACTTTTCACAAATGAAAATCTCTTACCATCTTGCAAAGCAGTGTTCTGTGGCGCACAGAAAACAGACTTACCTGGGCCACTAATAATCTGTGATTTCCTAGAACTATCTGGCTAAAACAGAAGATTATAATAGCAAATAGACAAGCTTTTCAGTAGATAGATGAAATTTAAATATTAAAATGCAAATAATATAAAAACGAAAAATAGTACATTTTCAAAAATCATTCATTGAACTTTTTTTAAGCATTCAGATAACTTTATGAAGAATGATAATTACTAAAGGATTAATGCTTAGATGCAGTAAACCAGTCAGTCAGTCGTACAGAATAACTTATTTTGAAGAAGCATGAACAGTAATATAGGATTGCTTGTGAAGAATGAAAGGATTTGGGTGGAAAATTAAAATACCAGCTCATGTAGAGTTCAGACCCTAACAGTTGTCAGATTCCTTAGTGAATCATCAAAGCTATTGTTACTGAGCCACCAGTGTGCAAACTTAGAGAGAAATGAATATATTCATTACTCGTTTCTTTTCCCCTTACTAATATACTCCATATATTATAAATGACATGAGAACAATTTGGAGGGTAGATGTTTTATTAATAATAAAGCGATCAAGGTAAATGCTATATATTTCTATTTGTTATAAAGAGTGTCTCATAGTATTAAAAAGGAAATACGGTTAAAGTGACTTTTTTCAAGATAATTGTACCTTTTCTTAAGACAGAAAAATCTAATACTTGCCAAAATAAGATCTTAAACAAAGCCAAAACTTCCAGAAAAAAATAGTATTACTGTTTGGTGGTACTAAAAAAATATTCTGACTCTTTTAGGACTTACAGAAATGTTTTACCCACATGGCTTACTTTACCCATTAACTTAGCTGTAAGTACCTAGAGATACAAAAAGAGAAGAGGTAGAGGAACAACAGCTACTTTGTTTAGTTGATCTCTTTTACCTGACAGGAAGTCCTCCCTGCCAAGTGGGAGAGGAGTTTTACACCTAAATGTGTTCTTTTTCCTGCCATAACTTCTTTGATCTGATATGGTTTTTTAAAGAATACTTCTTTAAAAAAAATCCTTTTGTCGCCCTCAACCTGCATCTATTTATTAATGGAACCCAGGGAAGATTCTCTGCCTCCAGGACTTCATGGACTATTCTGAATGTAAAGCCAATCCTTTTTATTTTTGTTTTTGTTTTGCTTTGTTTTTTTAACTTTTATCAACTTCTGCAGCTTGACTTATTCTTATGCATGTCCTGATCCAATATGTTATGTAATTAGAACAACAGTATAGTCTATGCTATTTTTAAAGAGGTGCTCTATAAAACTACTCCTCACTTTACAGATTTGTTTTCTTATTATATATATCATCAACATATATGCCATTTCTTTCGTAATAAATTATAAGTCTGGGCTTCTCAGTACAGTGTAATCATGAGGACAAGCAACCATTAACCATGGTCATTACTCATTTGGCCACTATTGTGGCCACTATTTGGCCACTTTATAGAGAAATCTGTTTAGAATAATCTGTAGATTGTTACTGATTTTTCCCCCTTATCCTTGATATCCATGGGCAGGAATTGGTTATAATGTGGATTGCACTGCACAAAGGCAGTAAGATGCCTGTAGATCAGGGGTTCTAACCTGAGAACCATGAATTGTTTTTATGAAGTTTATGCAGGATTCTGCTTGTATGCACATTTTTCTGAGAAGAAAGTGCAATGTTTTCGTTTCAAAGGCAAAATATATGACCTGAAAACAGTTAACTAACCAGCGCTACTCCAACAAAACTGAAAGCTGTCCAGATTAAGCCAAATCACCAAGAGCTGCCCCATTTTCAGGTATTTCCTCATTTACTCAACAAATGTTTGAACATCTGCTTTGGGCACTGTTTGAAGTGCTGGGGATACAGTGGTGGGCAAGATGGACTGGATCCCTGCTCTCGTAATCTCACTTTGTTCGAGGGAGATCCGCAACAAAGAGTGGGAATTTAAATAGTTTTAGATGGAATTTCAAATAGCTTTAGATTGTATGAGAAGAATAAAAAAGGTTACTGTGATAGTGACTGGAGGTGAGGTGGGCCACTTCAGATTCAGTTATCAGGGAAAACCTTAAGGAGGTGACATTTGAGCAGGTGTCTGAATGAAATGGGGCAATAAGGGGAAATAGTATTCCTGGCAGAGGGAAGATCAAAGTCCTAAGGTGCTATCAAGGAACAGAAAGGGTAACAGTATGGCTACGATGTAGTGAGCAAGGACAAGGGAGGTGCAAATGAAATTAGGAAGATTATCAGAGCCAAATCATGTAGAGCAGCAGTCCCCAACCTTTTTGGCACCAGGGACCAGTTTCATGGAAGACAATTTTTCCATTGGGTAAGGGTGCAGGGGGATGGTTTCTGGATGATTCAAGAGCGTTACATTTATTGTGCAGTCAAACCTCCCTGCTAATGATAATCTGTTATTTGCAGCCACTCCCCAGCGCTAGCATCACTGCCTCAGCTCCACCTCATATCATCAGGTATTAGATTCTCATAAGGAGCTGCAACCTAGATCCCTCACATGCGCAGTTTACAGTAGGGTTCGCTCCTATGAGAATCTAATGCCCCTGCCTCTGGCAGAAGGCAGAGCTTATGCGGCTGTAAATACAGATGAAGCTTCGCTTGCCCACTGCTCACCTCCTGCTGTGCAGCCAGGTTCCTAACACGCAGTGGTACCGGTACGTGGCCCAGGGGTTGGGGACTGCAGACAGAGTTTCGAGGGCCTTGGTAAGTAGTTTTGGTGATATGTATGATGGAAAATCATTCAAAGGTTTTAAGGTTAGTGTCATGCTCTGATTTACATTTTGAGAGATTATTCTGGCTACTTAACAGATTTAAAAGGGACGAAAATAAAATCAGGAAGAACAATTAGAAGGTTATTTTGGTAGTCTAGGCTACAGATGATTGAATTACTATTACTTAACTGCTAATGATATAATTCACTATCTTTCACAGTAGCTTCTTCATGTGGACTCAGAAATTTCTGTTTTCAGTATCACAGATAGTTGAATTTACCCTGAGCAGCTGGTTTATTTTTATTTCAAGAATACTGTGAGTTATATAATTAGTTATATTTTCTTCTTTATTTTGGAGCTAGGAAACTGAGGTGATATGGGATAGCATCTCATGTACATGTATACTAGTCTCATCTCCTACTCTCACTTTCTCGTAGCCCTGGATTTTCTCAGTTATTAAGTTGTGTTTATCTAGTTTGTGTTTTTGTAAGTTGCCTTAAAACCCTTTTGGAGCAATACAGTGTGTAAATAAATTAAACATTGTTAATGGAATCCTTAACTGTTTTCAGTAAAAAGCATTAGATATGGATGGATTTTTATTTATTGTTCATTTACTCATTTATTTAACAAATGTTTATTGCGTGCCTCCTATAGCCCACCACTGGGGAAACAGAAGTGAGTAGTAGATATTAAAATAAGAACCAGACTATTTAAGAGATAAGTTTGTTGGCATTAATGAAGTAAAGTTCAAGACAAAAACTATTTGATTCTGAAAGATACCTTGGCTAAAGGATAGAACTTAGGAGTGTAAAAAGAAAGCTACTGAAGTATCTAAATGATGTATTGACAAGAACACTATTGTATAGGAAATCAGAGACAGGATGGAGACCTGCTTCTCTTAATACCTACTGCATGACCTTAATAACTACTGCAGGAAACTATTTCCTGAACTATGTATTTTAGTGGTTTAATGGTTTAATGAAATCTCTGGGGAATAATGTTGTACAATGTACTTCTGGAAGAGATGTTTTTCCTAGCACGTTTCATCCTCATTGCTAAGGTTAGTGAATTGTGTGAAGTTTGCATTACAGAGGTCATCAGTTGATTGAGTCAGCAGTTACCATCTATCTGTGCTTATCATACTTCACCAGGCCAATGGCAAGGCTATACCAGGTCTGTGTGATAGTGAACTGTTAGAAGTGGACATTTCCTTCCACCAGTATTGCTTGAAAAGGGAAGTACCCTGGGCACCCACATCTTGATCTCTTATCCCCCTCACCCCTTTCTTCCTCCCTTTTTATACATAGTCTGATAATCCTTCTCTGCCATACCGTCAAATGATTGTAAGATTTAGGAAAGATGTTTGGGTGTATTATATATCACCGTGGAAAGATAGGAGAACCCTAATAAACATAACTTGTATTTGACTCAAAATGCACAACTTGGGTTCTACAAAGGGGACATGAACCAGCCTTGGAAGTAACGAAGGAATTGCTTGGCCAGAATTCTTGCAATGGAGACTGGGCGTCTGCCAAGACTTTACTTTGAAATTTCTGTCTTCTGTTTCTAATCTTAAGGCATCACAACATACAATTCTTTTGCCATTAGTCCAGTTTATTCTTTTATGATGAGGAAGAAGGCACTTTTAAATAACAATTATTTCCACTATAATTAAACAAATCTTCTTTTGTTTGCACTATATTTGTTACTATATTGTATACACACCTTGCTTGCTTAAACTTGCCCCTGTGACTACTTCACAGGAACTTTCTTTAGAAGTTTTAAAGTCTTTGACTTCTTAAAGTATTAATGGGATTTGCTAAAGTTGTAGTATCCGAATGCTTGACTAGATATAGTAGCAGGACAACAAGCTTGTTCACACAGCTCCTCGAGCAAGCATTTTTTTCCTTAGACAATCCTAAATTCATTTGAAGTGCCAAAGAATTAAAGAAAGATGTATTTGGGTTTACTCCTGAATATAACAAGACCAGACATCTCACAAAGTTTACCTTAAGGTCCAAATATTAGAAAAGTATGCTGCCCTTTGGGAGAGCTTAAGGATTAGTCTGAAACTAAATGGTTTTGCCTTTTTCATTTTGCTCCAGTGTCATAATTCTGGAAGTTCACAGTTTGTGTGCTTAAGTATGTAGATAATTTGTGCTTATACCTTCGGTTATTGATATAAATTTTGAACTTAGGTTTTTATGAGTATTTTAAGAATAAAAGAGTTGTTTCATAGTTTGGAAAATTATCCTCTAAAATGATTTTTTGAAAACAAAAAAGCAAACCCTGTAATAACTACAAAAATAATACATGCTCATTTTTAAAATTTTCTTATTTTTTATTTATTTTTATTTTTTTAAGCAGGGGAGTGAGGGAGGTTCAATTTCCTTTTTATTTGTTGAGACAGAGTCTCACTCTGTTGCTCTGGGTAGAATGCAGTGGTGTCATCGTAGTTTACTGCAGCCTCAAACTCCTGGGCTCAAGTGATCCTCCTGCCTCAGCCTCCCGTGTAGCTGATTACAAGAATGAGCCATGACGCCCGCTAATTTTTCTATTTTTAGTAGAGATGGGGTCTCACTCTTGCTCAGGCTGGTCTGGAACTCCTGAGCTTAAGTGATCCTCCCACCTTGGCCTCCCAGAGTGCTAGGATTACAGGCATGAGCCATCGCACCCGGCCATTAATTTCTTATTTTTAAGTACTGTAATTACATACTCACAAAAAGTTACAAAGGTACTGCAGAGAGGTCCATGCACACTTCACTCAGCTTCCCCCAGTGCTAACTTTTTACATAGCTATAGTACATTTATCAAAACCAGGAAATTGACATTGCATGCTCACTGTTTAAAACAAACAGCTGGGTGTGGTGGCTCATGCCTATAATCCCAGCATTTTGGGAAGCCAAGGCAGGAGGATTGCTTGAGACTAGGAATTCAAGACCAGCCTGGACAACACAGCAAGACCCCATCTCTACCTGCCTACCCCTGCCAAATTAGCCAGGTGTGCATGCACCTGTAGTCCTAGCTACTGGGGAGGCTGAGGCAAGAGAATCACTTGAGCCCAGGAATTCAAGATTATAGTGAGCTATGATCACACCACTGCACTCCAGCCTGGGTGACAGAGTGAGACCCTGTCTCTAAAAGAAATTTTTTAAAACAAACAAAAATTACACATAAAGAGAAAGCTCTCACTTTTTTCCTCTTCATTTTCTCAGAGTAGTCACTATATTTCCTTCCAGACCTTTTATAATATACATTCAAACATACATGCACACATTTATGGGCACACATATAGAGTTATTTCCTTTTGGGGGGAAGGAAATGGAATTGTTTATGTTATAATTTACATTTTTCATGCAACATATGATTTCATATTGCTAAATAGGGACCTGCTTCATTCTTTTTCATTTCTTCATACTGTCCTATAGTATAAATATACCGTAATTTATTTAACAAGCCCCCTTTTGTTGTACATTATGGAATCTCTAGTTTTTCTACATGTAAAAACTGCAGTTAATATCTTTATATTATATAATGCCTTTTTCATGCATTAATGTATCTCCTTTTCCTTTGCGGCTATGTTTTGTCCCAGAAGAGGCACAATCCTTAAACTTTTGCTTGTCAAAGTATTGTATGAATTATAATTTAGTTTAGTTCAACAAGCTTTGAGTACCTTAAAAGAAAAAGTAAGAGTTATTACCTCTGCCCTTGAAGGACTAATAACTTGGTTAGAAAATGAAAACAAACATACCCCCAAACTAGGCATATATACGTACTCCAAACTTTAGGAGGTTATCAATGCCCCACAGAGCCACTATCTTCAAATTTAGATGGCTTGAAGAACTCAACACTGCTAACACTCTGCTAGTACTTCAAAGGGATGTGTTCTTCCTCCTATGTATATATAAAACCATATATTAAAAGAAATTTAGGTCAGTAGTGACCTCTTGAGAGCCAAGAGGTCTATTGGACTCTAGAGGTCTATTGGAGCCTAGAGGACTGTTGGATAAATAGTAGTGATGAAAACTTCTACTAATGTATATCAAAAGGCTGAAATTGCTGAAGGGATTTTTTTGATTTGAGAATCAATCATGTATAGTATTACTGCCTACACTTCCTTCTTAGATCTATATTACAATGCTTAGTACTTAGACAGTTAATTCCTAACAGTGTTTTACAATTTACAGTTCTCTCTTTGACCCTTTTTGTGTATTCTTAAATGTCAGAGCATCTGCCAATTACCTTCAGTCCATGATTCATTGATTTTCATGGTCATGAAATCCTAAGACTTGAGAATTGGAAAGGACTTCCAAAAATCTAACCACTGGTTCCAAACCTCCTAGAAGCTCTCTCCATAACCGCACATCCAAATAGAGACTTCTCTGCCCTTTCGAAACTCTCATGGCAGCCATCACCATTTCTCTCTGAGACTGGTCAGATGCTGCCATTTTTGTCACTTCCCAACCATACATCCCTCATTCTAGACAATTAATATATTTGATTACTCAATGAAATGAAGTACTTCTTCTTTCTGCTTTCTTACTCCACCTCTTCCCACCTCCCAATCTTTTTTCCTGTTTCATTCCTTTCTCATTTCGTTTACTCTGTATCTTTTCGCTTCTTCCGGCCCTCTTGCACTGTGCTACCTGAAAACCCTCATTCCAATATAAATGGCCCCACAGCTTCACCTTTTTGGCAGGATGCTTTTGTCACCTCCTTGTCAAAGAATTCTGAGGATACTGCTAACCCTGCAGCCCTCTCTAGTGGTAGTATACATTCTTTCCCTGGCTGCACGGTGTGAATTGGTGTTCTCCTAGTTCCCTGTTTCTGTTTATAGACCATTGTTCTTCCACCCTTGAGTGAAAGTTCCAGCCCCTTTGAGCCTCCTGCCATTCATCTCTGTCACGGTCAGTCTCTCACTGTTGCTTTTACAATCAGTTTATCTATATTCACACCCCTTCTTCCTTTCCTTTACTCTCTGGTGATAGGGGGCCATTTTAATGAGACTTTCTCATCCTCCTATGCCCTTGACCCCATCTTTTCTATGGGATTTTGTTTCATTATTCAGCTACCTTTCCTCTGCTTTATGCTTTTCTTAACCACTTAACCTAAAAACATGCTCAAATCTCTCCTATCCAAAAGAGAGAATCTTCTAATCTCATGTTAGCTATTTTTAATCTCTCTTCCCTCCTTTGCGTCCACATTCCTTAAGTGTGGTTTATAATTGATTATCCTTATTTCCTCTCCTCAATCCACTTCTGTCTGCTTTGCCACACTGCTGAAAAAGTATTCACTTAGGTCACCAGGGAAGGTAAGTAGACTATTTTAGCCTTTCTGCTGCATTTGATGATGTTGGTCATGTCCTCTTTAAATTTCTCTCTTACACAAAGTCCATACTCTCTTAACATTCTTCCTCTTTCTTCTTTGTGGTCTCCTTTTCCTGCCCTCTAAATGTTGATGTCCCCAAGGTTTCTGTCCTTAGAATACTGCTTTCTATACTCCGCTTAAGTGAGCTCATCTGCTCTCATCGTATCTCTGGCACAACCTGCTGTATGCCTTGGATACAGATCGGATTGCTTGGTAGATGATTTAACTTAGCTGTGTGTCCCATATCCTATGTGGCCAAAGCTGTCACACATCAGCCCTCACTCTCAAATCACATCTCCTTTTCGTGTTCTCTGTTTTGATTGGTAAAACCACTCCGCCATGTCCTACATCCAATCACCGTGTCTTAGGGATTTTTTTTCTCCTATTCATCCTCTACTATCTGCCTGCCTTTCCCAGTGTATTTTAAGGTTGTCACAGCAGTCTCCTGATTGTTTTTCCTGCCCTAACTTTTTTCTCCTCAAATTCATTCATTACAGAACTGTTGGATTTACCTAAGTGGTGAATCTGACTTTGTCAGCTCCCTTGTTTAGAACCTTTCAGTGGCTACCTAAAGTTTCTAAGCAAGGCATACATACCCTTTAATGACTCAGTCCCTGACCCCTTCTCCAGCCTGTATCGTGCTATGCCCTCATGTTTTAGTTTAGCGGCTCTAAAGCGCATGGTGTTTCCCCTTTCCTCATGCTGTCCCTTCGTGTTGAAATACCACTACCCTTCCCTCGATTAACTCCTTCATAACGCTCAGTTTGGGTACCACCCAAGATAGCTTCTCAGGTCTACTTCCCACCCTCCAAACAAGCATTGATGCCCTAATAATAATAACCTGTACATAGCTCTGTCAGTACTTTTAGCATGCTAGTTTGTAATTATCTTTGTATGAATATCTTTCCCATTACACCTATGAACTCCTTGAATCCAAAGACTGGGTCATCAGAATCTTTTCATTGCTAGTGTCAAATACAGTGCTTGTCACATGGGAACACAATCCCTTCATTTTACAGAAGGGCAAGTTAAAATGAAAGTAGCTTCATTTTTAAAAAAACTGGGTTGGGAGGGCATTTAATATTGCACAGACATAAGCTTACTACTGGTGTCTACTGTGATATGCCTCCAGATGTGTGAGAAATAAATTTCTGTGCTTTCTAAGCCACTCAAGCCGTGCCATTTTGCTATAGTAGGCCAAGTAGACTAAGACAGTGTCATAAGAAACATTAGCTCTTAAGTGTTTTCTTATTCCACTGAAATATAATCAGATAAGCCAATAATACCCAGAGAGTATTGATTAGGTGAGACAGTGGAGGAGCTTGATTTTGCCCAACCAAATGGTGCAGATTTCTAACATTATGAAGCACCGTACAATCAAATATCAGATATTTAAAAATTATTCTTTAAAAAACGCTGACTCATTTTAAGTTGCAGTGTTTGATTACCCCAGCTTCTTACTAAGAATTAAGTTCTATTTTTAGTATTATATGAGTTTATTTTCAACCAATCTGTAAATACTTAAAGAACACTTCCAACTTTCTTACCTGTTTCTTATCTCTCTCCTCTTCTTTGTTCTCTTCTTAATTATCATCAACAAACTTTACCTCCTCAACTGTGTTGAGGGCACTGGGCCAGGCACTGTTTTTATGTATTAGAAAGAAGAGACGCTGTGGCTTGCGTTTTTTCTGATGTCCTAGTGTAAGATGTTTATGCAAAGTGTCAATGGAAACAATTATCTTAACAGGATAACATAGCCTATTTTGCTTAGAAATGTCCTAATTTCCTGTTTAGGTTATCCAGAGGTCAGGTAGGGATTTCTTTTTGTACTCCCATAGTGCAGATTCACATCATGCAAGCATTGTAGGACTAAGATCACAATCCATTTAATTCCAGTGGCTGCATTTATCTTCCCAAGAAAATACGTCTTTCCCCTGCTGTTTTTATTCAGTTTCTCTTTTTATATTTTACTGCTGTAACCTGTAGTGAAGGTGTGATGCCAATAGCTATTTGCCAATATCTGCTTCTTAACTCACCTGCATCTTAAAGTTCATCTCTTGCCTGTTTTGAGGTCCACGTGGATACCTGCGTTAGAATGTTGCAGTGTTGTCACTTGGTACGCTGTCTCAGAAATCTCTTACTAACTAAGCGCTCAGGCAAGCATCAGGCCCCCAAATAAGCCTTGACTACATGCTGTGAACTCCTGCCTTAGTGAATCAGCTTCACTGTAGTTTGAAAACTGCCTGTTTTTTTCATGTTTAATTGTGCCTTGAGGCTATGGAAAGACTACATTTATCTGTTGAAACAGACTAAGCAGCAAGTGTTCTGACATGTTTATCGTGCAAATTATTATACCTGACAAAAGGTAATTACATATACAATCAGGTCTGGAAGTAAATGAATAATTAGGGCTTAATAAATTGTCTAGCATAAGAGAAGTACCTTTTAGATTCAAGAAAAGTAAACTTAATACATATCTTTTTAATTGTTTTGAATAAAGATGACAAAATCTATTATAAGATTTGAAAGAAATGAGTGAGGATACAGTCCCCCTTAAATACAGATACTCACCAAAATATTGTAATGTTGTCTTTAACAGAGACCACAAAGATCCTCATTTTACTTATTGCCATCATGCTAAATAGGGTAGTCTAACTAACTTTGTATTCCTCAGGAAGTCAAGGCAAAATGGTAATGGGTCTGTATTTATACTCTGGGACACAGAACTGAGACCTTATCTCCTAAAGCATAACAAATGAGATGCGAATCTGAAATTCAGTGGACCACTCCACCAAAGATTTCTTGCCAGAGATGGAATCGTACTCTACTTTTTCCACTCCCGCTAACATATTGCCATAGAAATTATCCCCCTTTTCCTCCTGAGACAGTTGGGATTTGATGGTCTTGGTTTGTTTCAGTTATCCCAAATAGCTTGAGTTCCATTTTAAAGAATAGAATGATAAGGTGCTTCTAGGGTCTGAAGCGTTTAGTTTTAACTTTTTTTCAACTTTGTTTTTTGTTGTGTTTTTTTTTTTAAGCCAGAATCAATGTTTATAACTAATGGCAAATTATAAATATTTTTTGACTTACTAAAATTTCAGAGCAAAGCATATGTGACTACTTTTATTGAAGACTGCATTAATCCAGCTATTAGATTCTCCAAGTTTTCATTTTCCTTATTTTAAATCACAACCATTGGGGCAGGGGTGGGGAGGGAGATTACCCACTTAGATTCTTCCAAATTCGGAAAAACTTATTAACCTCTCCTCCTTGTTTTCCTTCACAATTGCACTATAAAGGAGTACATAAAGAGAACCCAGCTTGATCTCTCTTCCTTCATTCAAACAGCTGCCATGTCCTGGAGTATAGACACGTTGGCATACAATTTTTTTCATTGGCTAATTCATATTATCTTTCTTTCTTGCTCAAGTTCTTCCAAAGTCAATTCATATAAGCAGATCTTATTTCTTTATAGCTTCAGTGGAGCAAAATGACTCATCAGAGAGAATTGAAAGTCTAGTGAACACCTTTCATGACTTTCAAGGTTTGATTTCTTTAGTATTAGAAGTCTTTGAGCTTCATTGGTGAAATCATTACATAATTACCTGTTATGTAAGGGTAGCAGATGATGTAATGAATCTGGACAGAAAATTAAATGTATGACCCAGGAATGTTTGTTTAATATGTTTGATAGTGGCATTACTGGTTTACAAAAGATAATCTCAGGAGCAGAACTTTGGTTGTAAAATATTTTAGTACATTCTTTAGTACAAATTAAATCAATAAATAGTCTGGCTTTCAGAATAATTATAAAACATTACTAAAAATTCAAAGATGTCCTAATTATTAATACTTTACATGTAAAGTAAATGATAACACAGCTATATTGTTAGTATATAAGATGTAGGTTCAGTGCAAACCTATAAAATTGTGTGTCAAAAGGTAACAGGGGCCAGGCATGGTGGCTCACCCCTGTAATCCTAGCACTTTGGGAGGCAGAGGTGGGAGGATTGCTTGAAGCCAGGAGTTTGAGACCAGCCTGGGCAAGACAAGAGTGAGACCTCATCCCTACAAAAAATAGAAAAATTAGCCGGGTATGGTAGCGTGAGCCTGTAGTCCAGCTACTCTGGAGGCTGAGACAGGAGGATGGAGGTTGCATTGAGCTCTGATGATACCACTTTAGCCCAGAGCAAGACCCTGTCTCCAAAAAAAAAAAAAAAAGTAACACAGTCCATCTTAACAAATACTTAGTTGGCACCTACTATATACCAGGTACTGGGCCAATTGTGAAGATATAGATATTAAACAAAATAAGTCACTAGCCTTGAGGCACTTACAAAGTATATTTTTAGGAGGAAAAGGGCAATTCACCTGTTGGGATATTAGAAAGAGGCAAGAGCTGGGATAGCCATGAATCACCCACACTAAAATAGGAGGGTTTTTTTGGTTTTTTGTTTAGTTTTGTTTTGTGTTTGTTTGTTTATTTGTTTGAGATGGAGTCTCCCTACTTTGCCCTGCCTCGTCTCAAACTCCTGGGCTCAAGGGATCCTCCCACCTCAGCTTCCCAAGTAGCTGGGATTACAGGTGGAAGCCACCATACCTGGAAAAAAACGTTACTGATATTTGATTATTTATTGGTTAAAAATTTAACCCATGATATCAAAGTACTGTGATAGAGATATATGGAAGGTACTATGAGGATACAAAAAGCAACAGCTAACCCAACCCAGGTGGTCTAGGGAGACTTCCTGGGAGAGGTAATTCCAGACTTAAGTTTTATAGAATAACTAAGAGCTACCTGGGTGAAGAAGGAGTTGAGAAAGGGACTCCACACAGAAGAGAGGAGAATGAGTAATGTCCTGGGGGTAACCATGATGTGTAAGAGAACTAAGAGTAGTTCTTTGTTTAAGAGCTTGAATTATAAGGTAAGAGAGGAAACTAAAAAGTTGACCTGGGTAAGGTGCAAGATAGCTTTGCATGTCATGTTAAGGAACTTGAACTTTATCTTATAGGAATTGGGAAGCCATCAGAGGTTTTAAGCCAGTGAATGGTATGATGAAATTTGTGTGTTAGCTGAATCTCTTAGCAGCAGCATGGAGGTTGGTGAATTGGGTATTGGAAGAGAGGAGAGAGGACAGGCAAGACCAAAGTCCCCAGGGAAGAGATTGTGATGTCCGAACTAGGACAGTAGTAGTAGTAGGGCTGGAAAGTAGAAAGAAAGTGAATACAAGAAATATTTAAAGGTTAGATTGGTACAATTTGGCAATAAGTTAGATGCAGGAATTGTGAAAGAGAGGAGTCAAAGCAGACTGAATCCAGATTTTGGTCTCAGTAATTAGGTAAGTGCTACAACTTCATGATGACATACCTTACAGGATCAGGAAGCGAAACTTATGGCTGAAGAAAAACAAGCCGTGTGTGTGTGTGTGTGTGTGTGTGTTTGTAATAAAAACCTCACATTCAACTATTTGAAGTGAATCTACTTGAGGAAACTATATGAAATGTTTCTTGTATTGGATAATTGTATGTTTTTTTATTTTTCAAAAATAGGAAATAAAAAAATTCTTGGTAAGAACTGAACAGCTTTCTGCATAGAACTTTCAGGAAGCCTTAGTCAAATATCTATTGTTCTTTGGACTTAAATACATAATTTAAATGTTTTAAACCTTGATTGCCAAAAGAATCACTTTAAAGCTCAACTACATATTAACTAAATGAGAGTCAGAAGATCCTATTAAAAGCTTATGTAACAAATTCTACTCCTAGGTATATACCCAAGGGAAGTGAAAACATTTGTTCCCAAAAACTTGTGTAATACATAAATATTCATAGCAGCATTATTCATAATAGCCAAAAAGTGAAAAAACCCAAACATG
>RJWJ010019335.1:0-30447 GCA_004363605.1 Indri indri | reverse complement strand
GTGAGTGTGAATATATGTGTGTGGGTGCGTGTGACTGTGGGTGTGAAGTGTGAGCACGTGTGAGAGGGTGTGCATGTGTGTGAGTGTGTAAGGGTGTATGTGCGTGAACATGTGTGAACGTGTGTGATGTCACTGGACCAGAGGCTTTTGCACATTTTTATGTTTTTACTTTTTAAAAAAATTTATATTTCAATCCATGTGGGGGTACACGTGGTTTTTGGTTAGGTGGATGAACTGCATAGCGGTGACGTCTGGGTTTTTAGTGTACCGGACACCCGAACAGTGTAGATTGCACCCAACCAGTGGTTTTTCTTCCCTCACCGCCCTCCCACCTCGCACATCTTTTAGCAGCAACAAAAAGAAAACCGATGACACCTGGGCATCCTCCTAAGTGGTGGGCCGGGCGCAGGTCTCCCTGGAACCCCCCAGCTGTGCTGTGGGTGGCACACATTAGGGAGGTCGGCGCTGTTAGCCCCATTTCCCGGCTGGGAGATGCCACCCAGACTTGGCCACCTGAGGGCGCCTGCTCTGCTGGGGCTCTGAAGTCCACCCGCACGCATGCGGCGGCTTCTGGGTCCGCCCAAGGGCCTGCCTCCCTTTGCCCAGGACGCCTCCTCTCTCTGATTTCTCAAAAGTGACACGACGATGTGGACCCGTGAAGGCTGCAGCTGCAGAGGGCACCCCTTGCCCCTGTGGCCTGCGACGCCCAGGCTTGCTGGGCGGGAAGGCTGGCTCTGGAGGGTTTGGCCAGCGCCTCTCCACCTCCACCCCCACTCAGGCATCTGCCTCCTCCCTCTGGCACTGGAGGCCCCCCCTTGGGGAAGCATGCAAAAGGCCTCTTGGCCTGGGCGTTTGCTGGGGAAAGTGTGGCCCGGCCTGGACTCTGGGGGCATCACCAGCCTCGGTGTAATATCCTTCTGTTTTCCCCAAAAAGCGCCCTCCTCTGTTATTGTCGAAATGTCCCATGGGCTCTGAGGCCTGCTGGCCCCCCGCCCTGGCCCCCTCCCCTGCTGTCTGCCGTATGCTTCTTACCTTCCAGCGGGCGGGCTGCAGTGGCTGGTGGATTGAGCGCCGCACCCCAGCACCTGGCTGCTCCATGGGGTTCTGTTGAACAGACAAGTAGTCCCCTGTGAGGGGAAGGACCCTGTCTGGGAGTCAAGAAACCTTCACCATTGGCCGGGCGCGGTGGCTCACACCTGTAATCCTAGCACTCTGGGAGGCCGAGGCGGGAGGATCCCTCGAGGTCAGGAGTTCGAGACCAGCCTGAGCAAGAGCGAGACCCCGTCTCTACTAAAAAATAGAAAGAAAGTATCTGGCCAACTAAAAATATGTAGAAGAAATTAGCTGGGCATGGTGGCGCATGCCTGTAGTCCCAGCTACTCGGGAGGCCGAGGCAGAAGGATTGCTTGAGCCCAGGAGTTTGAGGTTGCTGTGAGCTAGGCTGATGCCACGGCACTGTAGCGAGGGCAACAGAGTGAGACTGTCTCCAAAAAAAAAAGACAACTTCACCAGCCCCCTAGCCTCATCTACCTAAGGGGTGCGTGTGCATTGCCCCATGTTGACGCTGCTGGGATCCCCTCTTGGCCCAGAATGCCACTGCATGCCCTGAGGAAGGCTTCCCGGCACAGGGGATCCCTGAGGTCTGCAGGAGGCCGGCTGGGGGCCTGGTGCACCAGCCCTCTTATCTGTGATGTGCAGGCCCCCTGGGAGACCGCCTCCCACACTTAGGGGGGCCCAGCCCAGGGTTGACACTGAGTCTGCCAGCACCTGGGGAGAAGGTCGAGGGCTTCTCGAAGTCCCAGACTGTGGCTCCCTGCCTCCCAGCCCAGCTTCGTACGCGACGTCACAGGTAGAGTCTCCCGGGCTTTCCTGCTGCCCTGGCAGCACCGATGCGTAGGTGGTGGCCCAGATCCCAGCTCTGCCACCCATCTGCCCCTCCTCGTGGGCTCCCTTCCCCCACAGTTCCCAGCCGGGAGCCCCCCGCTGCAGAACTTCCTCCACTCCCTCCCACTTCCTCCCCCTTAGAACAGGACCGGGAGGGAGGTGGACTCTCAGATCCAGGCAGGACAGCTGGCGGGCTGGCCGTGGGCAGGTAAGCAAAGCAGCTGACTGGCTTGTCCAAGCCAGGTTGGGGATCCTGGCAGGCCTCTGCTCACTCCAGGCCTCACCTGGGCAGGGTGGCTGTCAGGATCTCAGTGGAGAATTCCAGGGCAAGCAGCTGGGCACGGTGTTCTGTAGGTGGGAAGCAGAGTTATATGGCCCCTCAGCTATAGTTGTGAGCTGGGGGCTCCCTGGAGATGTCCTGGGACTCTGGCCCCATGTCCTTGTTCCCCTCCATGCTATCAGAGGCAGGTGGTGGGTTCCCTGTGGGGCAGAGCATGGTCCATGTGGCATTAGGTGAGGGCCTGGGAGGTAGCTGACCCCTGGGCCCCCAGGTGGGTGGGATGAGGTAGTGTGAGTGTGTGTGTGTGTGTGTGTGTGTGTGTGTGTGTGCGCGCGCGCACAGCACAGCCAAGGAGGAGCTCAGGCAGGGCCTTGGCCTCAGCCATCTGCCTCCTGTTTACTCGGCCCACTGCTGTTGGGGGTAGCGGTGGTGCTGTGAACCAGGACGGAGGCAGAGCCTGTGACAATCCATGTTGGCGGTCAGTGGGAACAGAGTGCACCCTGGCCCCTGTGAGTCTGGCAGGGCCTGTGACTTTCTGGAGAAGAAACTTGTCCCTGTGCTGCTCCTGACCATGGCATACCATCTGCTCTGCCAGTGTCTGTCTCCCCCACTGGCTCGAGCTCAGGGCGGGGCCTCCTGGCCTGAGTCCCCCAAATTGAGCACGAGCCCTGATACGTGAGTGTCCTCCGGGGTTTGTGGACTGAATGCCTGGCAGACAGCGATGGTCCGCCACAGCCGCCTCTCCAGATGAGAACTTTTACGTAGAAAAGTCCATCTCTTCCCTTTCCGTGGCCAGAAGGTGTCCCAGGCTCACATCTGTCACCTGGGCCTTGGTTTCCTCACTTGAAATGGGGGGATGATAGCGCCTATCCTGATCCCAGGCTTGAGGATAAGTGAGGTGATGTGAGCCAAGTGGCTCTCCGTTGCTCTGTGTGCCCCGTTGTTGGGCAGACACTGGAAGGAAGGCCGTGGCATTTGTCGGCCACCCACAGGGAGCCCGTTCCTCCTGCGGTGCTGCGGCCACCTCCCTGGGAGGTAGGCGTGTCCTCAGGGTGCTACAGCCAGACCCCAGGCTGCCTCTGGGCCCGAGCTCCTGGAGGGCAGCGGGCTTTTCAGACAAACAGGATGGGCTGTGCCCCGCCTTTCACCAGGAGGAGTCTGGGCTCTTGCCCTGGAAACTTCCAGACAAAGTAAAAAGAGAGACTGGGAGGACGGGAGCTTGTTGCTGTCCCTTCACTAATTTGTTCCACAAATACTGGCTGAGTGTTTTCTGCGCTGGGCGCCAGGGGTACGGGGATGACGAGACGCACAGGCAGATGCCGGCTTTGCTCCAGGTTACCTGTGGGTGCTGAGGGAGCCGCGCTGGAGTTTGGCGAAGGTCCGTGTGACGGCCGAGGCCAGCGTTCAGGGACTCACTGTCAGAGCCACTGATGCGCGAGTGTCTTTTTCTCGTTTGTGGGCTTAGGGCAAGTGAGGGATGGGGGACGAGCAGCAGAAAATGAGAAACCAAAGCCCGGCCTCCACCCGGGGCCGCGCTGAGCCTCGCTGTCCCCTCACTTGTCCCGCGGTGCGCAGCTGTTCCGAGATCCCGCTGTGGGAGGCTGGCGAGGAAACGCAGGGGAGGTGGAGCCTAAACTCGGCTCTGCTGTGCTGAGAAAACAAGACCCCAGGGAGCACCAAACAACTCCAAGTGGCTCTTGATGTCATTTCAGTTCATTTCCAGGGCCCCCGACAATGGTGGTTTCCTGCGAATGTAACTTCATCCAGCTTTTTCCCTAAACTATATTCCCCACGGATATGGTTTCTTTGAGTGACATGGGGGAGGGCCATAGAAGAGGAATCATCAAAATAGTCCCCACCCCCAGGGAGTTTACAGAAAGGGCTGGGGCTGTGAAAAGTCCACCAAGGGCCTGGTTAGGGAAGATTTGACATTTGAGCTGGGCTCTGAAGGATGAATAGGAGTTTGCTGGTTGGATAAGTGCAGAAAAAGGGCATGCAAAGGCCTGAAGCAAGATGGGCTTGACATTGAGGGAGCTGAGAACCAGGAGGTGTGTCCAGAGTTGGTGCCTTAAAGGTAGGTGGTGGGGAGCCATGGTGGGCATTTGAGAAGGAGGTGGAGCTGCCCACTGGTTCAGGTAGCCGGGGTGGAGGCAGGTGCTCAGGCCTCACTGTGGGAGGCAGGGTATCAGGTTTGGGCTTTGGGTCCTGTGAGTACAGTATAGAGAGGGTGCTTTGTCCTGGGAGGTAGCTCAGGAAGAGCAGGCCCTGGGGCTGGCCAGGCCTTTGTCAAATCCTGGTTCCACTCGGATGGTTTTGTGACCTTGGCAAGTCACTCAATCTCTGAAACAGTTAAGAGTATCATGTGGTGTCACGAGTGCTACTTGGAGGGTTGGCTTTGTGTGACTTGGGGCGAGTTACTTACCGTCTCTGGGCTTCACTGCACCTACTGCCTAGGGCTGAAGTGGGGAACATCCTGGGGAACTCACGGCACATGCTTGGGGCAGTGCCAGCTCAGGGTCATTGCTGTTGTCTTGCTCTAAGCATGGCCTTTCACAGCCTCTGCTTTCCTCCCCTTGGGTGGGACCTGGGGAGGAGAAGTGACTCCTGAGGTCCTGAGCTGGGACCTAAACCCTGGTCTCTGTGACCCCAGAGTCCATGGCTGTGAACCAGGGTCTTAAATGAGCCCCAGGTTGGGTGAGACGCCCTCATGATGCCCGGGCTGTGGTAGGTGCTGGTTAAATGGGTGGTGGCCAGAGTACCCTATGGGGTGGCCCTGGGCATGGGTGTGGGGTGGGCCAGGCACCTGCAGCCCTTCCTTTTAGACCTGTCAGTTACGTAGCAGGGGCTCCATGGCGCGAGGCCTGAGCTGCACCGAGCACGGAGGCCCTGCCTGGGAGAGATGCATTTTTGTTCTGAGCCCAGCCAAGGGCCTGTAACTGTAGCCGGGCAGCTCAAAGCTGCTGGGCTGGTTTTGGGGGCAGGGGCCAGGCCTGGTGTGAACTTTTAGTGTCTCTGCCTTTCTTTTCTTTCCTTGAGTATCCGCTTCTCAGTTGGTAGCCACCCTGTGAAGGTGGCAGGAAAAGCTCTTGCGTATGAGCCCATACTTCCTGGGCTCAGACCCCTGCATGACCTGGGCCCCCATCTCATATCATAGCTCCCCCAGGAGGTGGGCCAGGCAGTGGCCCTCGCCTTCCTTCCAGATTCAGGACATCAGTCAGAGCCCCGGCCCTGAGTTGTGGAGAGTGGGGAGTCCTGGCAGGGCCTGCAGGAAGGGGAGGGGCATTGGACAAGGCCTTGAATGGTGGGGAGCATTCACCTAGCCCCTGGTAGAGGGTAGAGCAGGGGCCACGTCCAGATCTGTGTTCTGCAGAATGCGCTACCTCAGGAGACCCACAGCAGATCCCACAAAGGAAGCAGAGAGACCATGCAAGTAAGCAAGGAACTTGGTTCTGAGCTTCCTGGCAACCGAGGTGAAAAGGAGAACTTGTAGGTTAAGAGAACACACATGGTGGCCCGGCATGGTGGCTCACGCCTATAATCCTAGCACTTTGGGAGGCCGAGGCGGGAGGATTACTTGAGCTCAAGAGTTCGAGACCAGCCTCAGCAAGAGCGAGACCCTGTCTCTACTAAAATAGATTTGCCAAAATAGCTAGAAAGGATGGGAGGCCAGGTTGTCTTTCTTTGCAAGGTGTCCTCTCCAGGGATGCCTAAGCCATGAGCTATCTGGCTATGGGATTTGGGTTTTCCATTTTTAAAAACTCCAAAACACCTTTTAGGGTCTTGTGAGGCTGAGGTGAGGGGGCAGGGTGCAGGCAAGGAACAGCCTCTCAGGCCTTGTGGGCAGGTCAGCACAGGCCTGATGTCTGAGGGCCTGATTTGGGGAGGTAGGTGGACTCGGGGTTCGAATCGTAGCTCCCCACCTGCCAGCCGTGTGACAGGGTGAGTCACTTCACCTCTCTGAGCCGGTTCCTCATGTGTAAAGTGGCAGTGATGACAGTGCCTACCTCACAGGGTTGTCGGGAGGGTGGTGGCTGTGTGGAGCTCGGCGTGGGGTGTCCAGGAGGCTTGTGGCCTTGATGATCTGAGCAGTAGAATCTCAGAGTTTTGGGGGACCTTGCAGGTCACCTGGTCCAGTCTGGTGCAGTGAGGGGAAGGTACTTGCCCAGGGCCATGTGGCCAGTGAGGGCCAGAGCTCCCTGGTGCCCAGCTTAGTGTCTCAGTTTCCCCTCACACCTGAAGGCAGAACCCCAGGGCTCAGAGAGACCTGTGGACACCAGTTGTGGGAGCGACTCAGCGTACCACACTTCACTGGCTTGTTCGGTGGGCTCCGGGGGGGCTAGGAAGAGAGAGCCTCAACCCCAGCGGCCCTGAAGGGCTGGGTTCAAAGATGCCATAGAGCCGTGAGTCAGTGTAGGCCTCTCAGAAAGGTAGATTCTGAGTTGGGGTTATTATTCATTTGTCTGTTTGTCTAAATAAAGCTAGAACTTGACTTATAGGACCAGGAAAATTGACTATAGGAAGGAAGAGAAGGAGGGAGCACAGATACATAGTGCTTAAGATTAATTTTACTCTGAGCTTCCTGGTAGCTAAAGTGAAAAGGTATACATGCTCATATACGTAGCTTTTTTTGTTCCTATTCCTCACAGGAAATGGAGCTTTTCAAAGAAGTTTTTCTCATGGTACTGAGCATAGAAGACTGAGTAATGCAGTGACAGGTGTCATGAGTCTGGCTTTTATAGCTTCTCCTGGCGTGCCAGAATGGACGATGAGGTTTTCCGGATGAGCATGGTGGGGAGGGCCATTCCCAGCAGGGGCGGCCTGGGAATGTGAGTGAGCTGGCAGGTCTGGGGGAGAGGCAGGCGGCAGCGCCCGTCCCGCGCCCGCACCGACTTTGCGGGTCCGTCCTGTCGTTTCAGTTGGGCCATGTGGTGCTCTCCCCAGTCTGGTTCCTCTACAGCCTGCTCATGAAGCTGTTCCAGCGCCCCTCGCCGGCCATCACCCTCCAGAGCCCGGATGTCAAGTACCCGCTGCGGCTCGTCGACAAGGAGGTGAGCGCCGCGGCGTTTCTCGGGCACCTGCTCCGTGCTCTGGCCCGGGCCCCTCTGAAGTAGGTCCTGGGATCCGCCTACTTTACACATGGAGAAAGCGAGGTGATGTCCTTTGCTAAGGCCACCAGGAAGTAGTGGAGGGACTTAAACCCAGGTCTCTCTGACCACAGAGCCCGTTCTCTGAGCCACCCCAACTGTCCCATGGAAGGTCAGAGTGGGAGGGACCCCTCAGGACTTTGGGGCCCAAGCCCCGTTTAGCAGATGGAGGAGCAGGGTGAGAGAGGCTGAGCCCAGTTTCTCCCTCCTTGCCTCCACCAGGGTCATTACTCCCATCACTCACTTGTTGGGCCTGGATGTCCCCCGAGTGGCCTTAGCTGCGTGGTCTCCGGCTGCCCAGCCGAGAGACTCACTCTGCCGTCCTGTTTGACAGTTTTCTTTTTCAAACCTCTGATTATGCCTTAAAACTGTCCTCTCTTTCCTTTGCCTTGCTGCCCAGTGAGGCTGCTTCCCTCAGGCCCTCGCCCTCTTCACAGCGCCCCTTACTCTATTTCTGGCCACCCCCAGCTGCTGCAGGAGGGACGTGGCAGGGAAAACTGAGTCACAGAACAGAGAAAGTCATCTGCCCGAGGCGCTGGGCCCTAGTGTCACAGTGGGCTTGTGCCGTGTGTCTGACCTGTGCCGTGTGCATCTCAAGTCTCCGTGGCACGGAGTTTGCAGCTTCCTGTGACTGATGGGCGTGTGTCTAAATGTCTCAGGAGTTCACAGAGAAGTCAAAAACCAGAGAAAGCAAAAAAAACCCCAAAAAAACAAAAAGTAAGGCCGGCAACTCATTCCTGTAATCCTGGCACTCTGGGAGGCCAAGGTGGGAGGATCGCTTGAGCTCAAGAGTTCGAGACCAGCCTGAGCAAGAGCGAGACCCCGTCTCTACTAAAAATAGAAAGAAATTAGCCAGGCAACTAAAATAGAAAAAATTAGCCAGGCATGGTGGCTCACGCCTGTAATCCCAGCACTCTGGGAGGCTGAGGCAGGAGGATCGCTTGAGCCCAGGAGTCTGAGGTTGCTGTGAGCTAGGCTGATGCCACGGTACTCTAGCCCGGGCAACAGAGTGAGACTCTGTCTCAAAAAAAAAAAAAAACCCAAAATAAACAAAATAAAAGGTAAATCAGCAACACAGGCCAGGCCCAGTGGCTCACGCCTGTAATCCTAGCACTCTGGGAGGCCAAGGCGGGTGGATCGTTTGAGTTCAGGAGTTCGAGACCAGCCTGAGCAAGAGCAAGACCCCTGTCTCTACTAAAAAAATAGAAAGAAATTAGCTGGACGACTGAAAAAAAGAAAAAAAAAATGCTTTTGGTGAAGTGTGAACATTCTCCTCGCCCCTCCCCCCATTGGCACACCCCAGGGCCCTGTGCAGAGGGCCCAGGTCACGAGTCAGCGTGTACCTGGCAGACCCTTTCTGGCATGGCATTCGTACACTGGTGTACAGTGGTGCAGCTGTGTGCATACTTGGTTTATTTTTTTTGATAATCTGAATTTTTTTTATCCGGCCATACGACATGGATGCCTTTTCACATTTAACCCAGAGCTGCTTCATTTTCTTTTCTGTTTTTTTTTTTTTTGATGACCGTCTAGTATTTCATCTTAGGGACGTTACACAAAGGACCCTTCAGTTTTGGACTGAGCATGTGGCAAATGTCCTAGAGTCACATCTCCCTCCCACCCCTGTGTAGCTTGGCGGTGGCTTTGCGGGTCAGCAGGTGGGCCTACTTTTGGTACTTTGTGCTGTGCTCCGCCAGGCTGCCCCGCTAGACGTTATCCAGCACAGTAATCAATCTTTCCCTCATTTCTGTCCTTCCTCCAAAAATTGTCTGGCACGTGGGTGTCTGACCTCCCGGGAGGCCTTGGGGCTCCGTTTACTCCGAGCGCAAAGGCTTCTGGGAAGGCGGCGTGAGGCCTGGGCTGCTGGGCAGAGTGGCCGGGCCCGACATTTCTGAGATTTGCCTCTGCTCGCAGACTTGGTGATGGGGTCTCTCCTTGAGGCGGCTGCTCTGTGCAGGGACGCTTCTGAGGGTCGGGGAGTTCTTTGTCGGGCTGAGCTGAGCTGGGCTTCTGCAATGAGCCCTTCCGGCCACCCCAGGGCACTGCTTGGGCAGACGGCAGAGGTGGAGTCCTCCTTCCCCCTCCTGGAATTTTGGGGCCATCTGGCATCCTCCCTTTAGGTTCATTCCCTGCTATAAACACTTTATTTTGTGTCCCTGGGCGGGTCACTGCTGCTGCTGGGCCAGCAAGAGCAGAGGCACACCTAACGTGTGCCAGCCCTCTGCCCCTCGCACACAGGCGTGCGGGTGTGTGCAGCCACATGTGGCAACAGCATCACTTCTCGAGAGGGTGCTCGGGGACCCTGGGGAAGGGTGGGGGTCCTTGAGGGCGGGTGGCCTCTCTGCCCTGGGTGCCGTTCAGCAACTTCAGGCCTCTTTGCAGATCATCACCCATGATACCCGGCGCTTCCGCTTCGCCCTGCCAACACCCCAGCACATCCTGGGCCTCCCTGTCGGTGAGTGCTGCCCCACCCCAGCCCAAGCCGAGCCTGGCAGGTGGCTGGGGCACTAGGTCAGAGAGGTAGAAACTTTGCGCTTCCGCTAGGGAGGGCAGAGAAGCCTTCAAGGAGGAGGTGACAGCCACTCTGGGCCTTTGAGGTTGAGTCTGTCAGGATGAGAGTGGGCAGGGCCTCCGCGCCCCTGGCAGTGGCACCACAGGGGCAGAGGCGTGGAGACAGGAAGCTGGGATGTGATGGGAGTCCCTGCGGGAGTGGCAAGGGACAGTGGAGCCAGGCCAGGCCACCGAATGCCAGGTGGGGCACAGGGCAGTGGGATGACAAGACCCTGGGGTCACCTAAAGGGATGATCCCTGGCCCAGAGTGACCCTTTCCTGTCCTGCAGGCCAACACATCTACCTCTCAGCTCGAATCGATGGAAACCTGGTCATTCGGCCCTACACACCTGTCTCCAGCGATGATGACAAGGGCTTCGTGGACCTGGTCATCAAGGTGAAGTCTCCAGACCATGATGTCCAGGGGTGGGTGGGGGTGGCTGTGGCAGCAGCCCAGGCCTCCAAGGGGCCTTCGTGCCCCCGCAGCCTCATCTCCAAAGGCCCAGTGCTCCCCTGGGCCTGGTGTCTGAGTAAACAGCAAATCAGTTTGCCCACAAGGCCAAGTGGGAGGTCTTGACAGAGGTCGGGCTGGGGACCTTCAAACAAGGACGGATCTACAGGAGAGGAGCCAAGAAGGCCGACCGGCTCGTGCGGGCAGCGATGGCAAGCCGCTTCCCTGCTTCGACCCTGGAAAAGCCTGGGGAGCTGGGGTTGTCGGGGCTGGAGGTGGACGCGTGCCGTGAAGATGTAGCGTCAGAAGCAGCAGACCAGAGAGACGAAGCACTGGCAGGGATCTTAAACACCCTGAGTAGGAAGAGTAAGGGACGCATGACAACCACCCGCGGTACATTTTTATGAAAATGAGAGATACGAGCTTTCCTGTGGCGACCCACGCTCCCTGATAGCACATCCCTCGGGCGAGAGCCGGCCCAGGCCCGCAGGTGTGTGGTGTCAGAGACCCGCCAGCCGAGGCCCTGACCTCCTGCTTAGGGTGGGAGGGGAGATGGGTCTGTCTGTCCTTGCTCTGGCCAGGGTCCTTCCGTGCTGCGGTGCCCAGGCCCGGCCTTGGGAGTCTGTCTTTGGCCGGAGGATGGACACTGAACACCTGGTCACACAGGAAGCCAGTGGACAGGGGACAAGTAATGAGACAAGTGCTCAGAACAGGCACCAAAGCTGGGCAGGGGTGGGCTGGCGAGAGCGGCTTCCTGAGCAGGTGACAGTGAGGCGAAGCCTAGGGCCGAGTAGGTGTTGACCAGGGGAAGAGGGAAGAAAAGGACCTTCCAGGTGCAAAGGCCCTGAGGTCAGAGGGGACTGCAGGACTGGCGCAGCCATAGGGCAGGCACGAGAGGTGGGAGAGGTTGGTGGGGCCAGGCAGGGGCTTTGTCCAGAAGCAAAGAGAAGGTGGCGAGGGCTTGGGCATCTGTCTTGTTGACATGACTCCGGCCAGATGTGGTGGAGATGCTGAGGGGATTCAAGTTGAGGGTGGAGAGCTCACAGGTGGCCAGGCCAGAGGTCAAAGTCCTGGCCTGGCACCCAGGGCCTGGGACAGTGTGCTCTGCCCGCCTCTCCCTGGCCCTCTGCGCCCCTCTGCCGCCTCCTCCGGCAGCCCCTGTGCCGCAGCCACAGCAAACTTCCTCCCTTGCCCGAGACCCTTCGCACAGGCTGCCCTCCCCTGCCCGCTGCTCTGCCCGACACACAACTGCGTGGCTTCGAGGCCCGGCACGAGCACCCCGCGAAGCCTTCCCAGCCCGGGCAGGGCGAACTGCCTCTCCTGTGTCCCCATCTCTCTGTACACGGTTGGATTGTCACATTTCCCTTTGCAAGGCAGCAAGCACAGAGGGTGCGGGCCAGGAAGTTGTTCCGAGAGCCATGTTTTTATGACAGCACAAAATGGGAAGAACCAGTATCCACCCCGAGGGGCGAGGCTGAGCCACTCCCCAGGGCTGTGCTGACAAACGTCAGTGTCTCCAGAGGGCGGGCCGCAGAGACAGTTCTTGGTGAAGTGTTAAGGTGCCGAGTTCCGAGTCAGTTGGCCTCGTACACCAGGCTGACGCTTTGCTTCCCAAGGGGGTTTTAGGTGGAGGATGGGACGTGGGACGGGTAAGTTTTGATGGGCGGGTGGATGGGGTTCCATGAGAGAGGCCACACGTGGGCCTGGGAAGAACCGGGAAGAGGAGCTTGCTTCCCACTATGGGCAAGAGGTCGCCCGGAGACCTGGGGCCGGGGACTGAGGGCCGTGGGTGTGTCTTGTAGGTTTACTTCAAGGACACCCATCCCAAGTTTCCCGCTGGAGGGAAGATGTCTCAGTACCTGGAAAGCATGCAGATTGGAGACACCATTGACTTCCGGGGCCCGAACGGGCTGCTGATCTATCAGGGCAGAGGTGATTTGGGTCGGAGTCCCCTGGCTACCAAGCAGGCGCTGACCCTGTTGTGTCTGGACGGGTGACTGTCCCTGGGCAAGCTGTCTTCTCCCCAGGAACTTAGCCTCCCTGGCTGTGTAGGGGACAAGTTGGCCAGCGCAGGTCTTGCAGACTGGCTGTTCCTTGGGGCCAAATCTGTCCCACATATGCCTTTGTTTGGCTTATTCAGTGTCTGACAGCAAACCAGCGACAGAACGGAGCTGGAACGCTCTGGTGCGCCAGCCTCTCCACTGCCCCCACGCCGTCTGCAGTGAGGACTCCTACTGCGTTCTCTCTGGCATTTGGGCGGGGTCCTGGGTCTCCACCTTCCCATCCTCTCCCTCAGCCTGATGACGGGGGTTGCATGGTGGCTGCCCCCACCTCGGACTCTCAGAGTGGGGGCCGGTCCCGCCACCTGTCAGACCCCGAGCGTGGCATGTTTGAGAGCTGGGTCTCACCCCTTATCCCTTTCCCCTAGGGAAGTTTGCCATCCGTCCTGACAAGAAATCCGACCCCGTCATCAAGACAGTGAAATCTGTTGGCATGATTGCAGGAGGGACAGGTATATGGAACCCAGAGCCCCTCAGAGTCGCCAGGCGGCCGACTTGTGGGTCGGGGTTGGGGCGTTGTCCTGGCACCCCTCCCTGCTTGGGTGCCTGGCACTCACTCAGCACGGGGCCCGGCTGTTTTGCAGGTATCACCCCAATGCTGCAGGTGATCCGCGCCATCATGAAAGACCCAGACGACCACACCGTGTGCCACCTGCTCTTTGCCAACCAGGTCAGTAGACAGCCCCCACGATATGCAAACTCGGCTTCCTGAGAGGGGACTTAGGGCCCAGCCAGGCATTCAGGGGGTCCACACAGCTCTGTTGAGGTGCTGGGGGGTGACTGGGATGTGGGGGTACCAGGACGTTCTGTGCCCTGGCAGTCTTTGCTGCAGCAGGTGGGGGTGGGGTTTGCAGTCCAGAGTTTGAGTGTCTGACTGAAGGGGCTGCTTTTTGGGGGAGACTTCCTGAGCACCCCCACCCCTGGCTGGTTCCTCCAAACCTCAGAGCTCCCTTTACCGTGAGCAGAGTTTGGAACCCACCAGTGGGGAGGGAAGAATGCTGGCCTGGGCTTGGGCCAGCCTGGGGCCCGGGGCCTATTTTACAAATGAGCAGATGACTGCTCGAGGTCCCTGAGCTAAAGGCTGTTGGCACAGGGTTCGAACCTTTGCCTCTCTGGCTCCCGATTCATACCCTCGTCCCCAGGCCTACTGCCGCCTGCCCTGGCCTGCCGTGTGGCCTTGGACAAGTCCGCCTAGAAGGGCAACGGAGTCTCAGATAAGCAGTAAGATGGGTCTTGTTCTTGGACAGGAAGACCTGATGGTCTCAAGACATCAGCTCTTTCTAAAATAATCTGCAGACTCCCAGTGGGCTTTTCCCCTCTTTTAATGCAAAACAACCTGGAAGACAGAGTATACACACTACCAAGAAAGTTCTGAGAAAAATAACAAGGAAGAACTTAACACACTAGATGTTAAAACACGTTAAAAAGTGTCAGTGATGAAAACACTGTGGTTCTAGAGCCACACATGGACCTGGACTTACTGCATTTCAGGGTAACACAACAGAAAATCTAGGATTTCACTGGAATATGCTAGAACATGTGGCTATTTGCATTTAAATTAAGACTAATTAAATAAAAAATTCACTTTCCTAAGTCTCACTGGCCACATTTCAGGGGCTCCACAGCCACGAGTAACTGCTGGTCACCACACTGGACAGCACAGATACAGAACTCCCAAAATTGCAGACAGCCCCGTTGAACAGTGCTAGCCTGGAAACAGACCAGAGCAGATGCGAGATGTCGTGTACCGTACAGCAGCGTCTCAAACCTGAGGAGAGAGATGAATCGGGAGCGTTGGGTCAGTTGCTATTTGGGAAAGACTAAGTAGATCTCTGCTGTGCCTGATAACAAAATAAAGTTTAATAGCCAGGCGAGGTGGCTTGAGCCAGAGTCCCAGCTGTGTGGCAGCCTGGGGCGGGAGGATCACTCAAGCCCAGAGTTCAAGGTCAGCCTAGGCCACATAGCAAGACCCCATCTCTGTCTTTAAAAAAAAGTACTAGGTGAGCTTTTTTATAAGGAGTATTGCTGTGGTGGTGCTCTAGTCCCAGCTACTTAGGGGGCTGAGGCAGGAGGGTCGCTTGAGCCCGGGAGTTGGATTCTAGCTTGGGCAACATAGCCAGACCTCATCTCTTACATTAAAAAAAAAACGTAAATTAAAACATGAGATTTCCTGGCCATCACTCCGATTGGCAAAAGTTAAACAAATATTACCCAGTGCTGGCAAAAGTGTAGGAAGGTGGATCGCTTGGGTGTGCTGCTGAGCTGCGAGTTGTCGGAACTTTCTGGGGCTTAAATTGGCCTCGTGGGTTGAATGCCTTGTCGATGCAGAAATTGCCATCCGGGAACCTACTTGCTCAAATTTAGCCTAAGGCATGGGCAGAGCAGTGAGAATGCTCAAAGAGGTGTTGTTTAGAAAGAGGATGTTTGAACAATGCAGAGATCCTTCAGCTGGGTGCCGGCAGCCCCTTCATGGGGTTCGGCAGGGTCCACTGACATGCGGACAGTCTGAATAGAAAAAGTTCTGAAAAATACACACTGACATCCTAATAGTCACCATGTCTGAGGGTTTCAGATGCTTGTTCTTTTCTTCATATTTTCCACATTTTTTTTTTTACCTGGGGCTTGTCTAGCCTAAGCCCTGTCCCTGGTCTTACCCCTTTAGGGCCGGAGGAGCCCTTAGCTCCCCGCCCCTGGAAATGGGAAAACCTGGTCCCCGGGGACGCAGAGGCAGGGGACACTGAGGAGCCGAAGCTGTGGAGCCGCATGGCGTGGGTGCTTTCATGGTTTCGGTCTGTCCTGCCCCCACCCTTTGTGATTCGTCCCTGCTGTTCCTCTGGTCACGCGGTGAGGGTGCTGTTCCCTAGCAGAAAAGTCGCATCCCTGGGTGGGTCCACCCTGCCCTTCGCCCTGCCTGGGGGTTAGCCGGTTACCCTTCTAGTTGGCATTTCTCTTTGGCCCCAGGTTCTGAGTCCCATGGGGTCAGTGACACTACACTGTAGCCTGAGTGGCCTGTCTGTCCCTGAGTGACCTGCAGACACCCCAGGCCATGGCCTGTGGTCAGAAATGGGGCCAAGTCAGGTGGGGGGACCGGGGAGAGATCCCTGCACGCGCTGGGGGTCTGGGAAGACTTCCTGGGAGGGGCGAGGCTGCTGAGCTTGGAAGGGCTGGCGGGGCTGGCCAGGGCAGATGGCGGCAGGGTGGGGCTGCAGGCAGAAGGTGGCAGGCGGGTGTGGGCAGGGCCTCGGAGGGCGGTAGAAGCCGAAGGACTTGCCTGAGGGCTGAAGGCGGGCAAACCCTCCTCCTTTGAACTGAACCTTGCCTATAACCACTCCCTGGGGATAATCTCCGAATGTTTTGGCTATTTCCTTCCTCTGTTTCCTGTAGTCGAGCTATCTTTAGTTTTGTTTTCCATTTTTTCCATTCCTCAATACATTGTGCACATTTCCCCACAACATTAAAACAGTCTGCAAACCGCGTTTGAGGAATACCTCCACAGGCAGCTTGGTGGGCTCCTTAGGCGGGGTCAGGGAAGCAGTGATGGGGTGAGCTTTGCCAGACACTTTCTTGAAAGCTCTGCCAAGCGCGTGGCCTGGGGCAGGTGTGGTCAGCCGCCTGGTGTCTCCAAGGGCAGCCCCTGCCACCTGTCCCTCCTGACCTCTTGGCCCCGTTCCCCCACAGACCGAGAAGGACATCCTGCTGCGGCCTGAGCTGGAGGAGCTGAGGAATGAACACTCTGCCCGTTTCAAGCTCTGGTACACGGTGGACAGAGCCCCTGAAGGTGACGTGGGGGCCCCAGGCAGGTGCGGTGGGAGGTGCCGGCCCAGGGCTGCCCTGTGCGAGCCTCGTTTGGTGCAACTGTGGCCCTGCGAGAGGGAGGTGGTGTGACCCCATCTCACAGAAGAAGCCCACACAGCCAGAAAACACCAGAGCCTGGCCTGGCACTCAGGTCCTGTCCCCCAGAGCCAGAGTCCTTCTCTGGCCCTCTGCACTGTCCCCTGCTGGACAAGAAGGCCCGGCGTTCTCTCCTGTCCCGGGCTGGGCTCACTGCGCGGCAGGTCTCCAGCGGCAGCACAGGCTGTGGGCGCCGTGGCTTCCACTTGACAGCGCGTGCTCCGTGAGGCACTGAACACCCATTCGCTCTCGATCGTCAGCCCTGGGAAGTGGGCTGGGCCGATGATGGTGACCCTCTTTCTGCCCATCCAGGCAGTTGAGCTGTTGGCCTCGGTCACAGTGAGGTGCGGGAGAGCCAGGACCACACAGGAGGCAGTGAACGAGGGCTGCCCCCAAACTGGAAATGAGGTTGCCCTCTGGGAATTAAACTATCCTTCCTTTGCCTGCTTTAGGTAGAGATGTGGCTACAAGAAATATCTTAATTCTCTCTTTGCTGTAAGAAAAGCAGTAGCTCAGGCTTCCTTGTGGACGGTTCCCGTGACGCTTGGCCTCAGGGTTGGGAGACTCTAGGGAGTGGTGGGGACTTCGGGACTGGGGTCATCTGCTTTGTCCAGAGGGGGCAGCCCCCTCCCAGCTGTGGGTGGTCCTGCCGTGCAGGGACCCAGCGCTGTGTGGCTGAGCCTCTCTGCTTTTCCAGAGAAGCTGGGGCCTGTGTCTTCATGAGCAATTTCGGTTATTTCTGATTATTAATAAGGGTTGGAAACTGGACATTTTTGAAGCAGCCACGGGGATGCCAACTTGTGATCTGCCTTCACGTCCTGCCACCCTGCCCTTGCTCCCCCGAGGACTCATCCACAGTGGGGGACACACACCACGGGGGAGCTCTGTTCACAGCACCCTCTGCTTCCCCAGAAATGAGCAGATGTCCTCTGGGGCTGGTGCCCACCTGTTGAGCTGGGTCACCTGGGCCCATCCCTGAGGGAGGAGCCGCCCAATTTGGGTTCTGGGCCTTGCAGGCTGAGAGGCCTTGGGCTGGTTGGATCTTTGAACTTCACAGCTGTGTCCCGAGGCCCCTGGCTTGACCAGCCACCCTGGCCCAGCCCATCTGAGCATGGCAGGTCCCCTCCTGGTCAGACCCTCCACCCTGTGAGTTCATGAAGCCATCCTGGCCCCAGGATCCCGCAGCCTAGTAGGCGAGGCAGAGGACAGATGGGAACCAGGTTTATTATTAATAGTAAATCACAGAGCAGAGTAGCAGGCGGTCAGTGTCATGGGGAGACAAGGCAGAGCCAGGCAGGGAGTCAGGAGTGGGGCGCACCAGCCCTGGGAGTCAAGCTGCTGTTTTTCTTCTAGTAAAGAAAGGAACGTTTTTCTTGTATCCGTATCTCCATCAAAAGGGAGGAAATGAAAGATGGGTTAGCTCCTCCCTTCTGGTCGCAGTTTCTAATAGAGTGGCCACTTGGCCACGAAGAGAACGCCCTTGTAGGGGCAGGTGCCCCTTTCCCTGGTGCCAGCCTTGTCCTGCAGGGGAGGGGCCGATGCTGCCCCCTGGTGGTGGCGTGCGGCAGCGCCGAGCCCTGCCTGGGGAGAGCTGCTTAGCAACAGTAACTGGTTCTGGGCCAAGGAGAGGAAGCGTGGGTGGTCTCCCAGTATTTTTCACTGACGTTTATTACCACCTTGGCCCTCATTCAAGACTAGTTGAGGTACCGTTGTAACATTAGGTATAAGCTGAAATTCTAGATGTTGAGAAAGATGGAAATGGGCCAGTCCCGTCTTGGTGGAGCTGAGCGAAGGAACAGGGGAGAGCCACGGGAACACACAAGTGCGTAGAGTCCCATTTGCCGCGCAAAGCCACCTTCAGTGTGTGTATGAAGAAAAATGCACTGTACGCTATCTAAATAAAAATCCTTAGAAAATTGAGATTTGTCTTAGGTACCTGCACATTTCTTACCCTAGCAAATACAGTTTATTCCCATGCGGTTTTTTACAAAGTATTTTCAGATCCATTGCCAAGCTATAAAAATGTTTTCTGTGCCCCGCCTGTTCCAGAAGGGATTTTAAGAGATTTACAGAGACTCACATGGTGAGTCACAGTGGCACAAATGGAAAGTGGGAGTGAAGTAAAAACAAGGGCAGGGCCATGAAATGAATGGAATCAGGAATAGGGTTTGTACAAAAGTGGACTGTGATGCACACTTGCCATGGATGGGCTATGTCTATCACTCTGAGCTTCCCAGCAGCTGAGGTGAAAGCGGAAATGTCATATTTAGCGCACAGTGTCCATGAGATAAAGGACTGCATTGCTCAGCACAGTAGAGACTTCCTGATCCCAAGGCCAGCTGAGACTGTTTTGGCCTCTCCCCCTCATAGAGTGGACACAGTGTGATACACAGTGTGTTGTCCATCTGGGCAGGTGGCTCAGGTCAGCCAGTGCCCTCCTCACTGTGGGCTTCTGCAGCAGCCTTTCTGTTGGCAGTGAGGGCTGTGGGGAGGCTCTTCTGAATGCGAAGAACAGAGACGAGCCATGGAACGCTGGGTGTTCAGGACTGGAGGGACTTGAGGGAGCAGGAGACCGTTCCCCAAACTCAGCCAGGCCTGGTGGTGCACTGGGCCAGGTGGAGCCTCCAAGGCAGGCGTCAAATGTCCCAGCATCCCTCCATCTCCTGCCACTTCCCATGTGTCTGCACGGCCTGCTGCCGGCATCCTGCCCTCTGCCCACCCCGCCGTGTCTCTCTGACATCCTTATTGCCCTTCCAGAGCCAAGCAAGAAGGTCTTCCTGAGTGATGATGCCACCACTGGGCGGAGCTAGGGGCTGGCCTGGGGTCAGGTGCCCTCAGTGGGATCAGGAGGTGGCTGGGGAAGAAGCATGTGGCAGGCGGCAGGCATCGGCTGGGCTACCCATCTGTCCCTCAGGGCTGAGCTGCTGAGCTGCTTGGCATCGGGTCATTTGAGAGGACCATGGCGGCATGGCCAGTACAGGTCCTTATGTCCCCAGGTGGTATTTGTCCCACTGAACGTTGAAGAACCATGCGGGATGGTGAGCTTAAGACTAGGCTTCCGGCCGGGCGCGGTGGCTCACGCCTGTAATCCTAGCACTCTGGGAGGCTGAGGCGGGTGGATCGCCCAAGGTCAGGAGTTCGAGACCAGCCTGAGCAAGAGCGAGACCCCGTCTCTACTAAAAATAGAAAGAAATTATTTGGACAACTAAAAATCTATATAGAAAAAATTAGCCGGGCATGGTGGGCGCATGTCTGTAGTCCCAGCTACTCGGGAGGCTGAGGCAGAAGGATCGCTTGAGCCCAGGAGTTTGAAGTTGCTGTGAGCTAGGCTGATGCCACGGCACTCTACTCCAGGCAACAGAGTGAGACTCTGTCTCAAAAAAAAAAAAAAAAGACTAGGCTTCCCCCTGCTCCTCATCCAAGAGAGCAGTGACATTATTAAGCAACACATCTGCAGGAAGGCAGGGACACCTCTCACCTGGGCGTCATGACCCTACAGATATGGAAACTGAGGCACAGAGGGATGCTGGCTGCCCCAGTGGGTTGGAAGCCAGAGCTGGAGCCAGAGTGGGTGTCTGTCTCTTCCTGGCCTGCAAGCATCAGAGCCCCCATTCTCCTGTCACCCCCCTGCCAGCCTGAGTTCACATCCCTGTTACCCACTGTGCTCCCTGGGCTGGGAGTCTCCCCGCTCAGCAACCCCTGCTGGCAGGTCAGTTCCTGGGGGTAGATGTTGGATCAGAGCCGTTCCCAGCCTTGGGTGCTGGGGTTGTCACACTGGCATCGTCAGCTACTTGAAGGAATGAAAAGAAGGCTCCGACCACAGGAGCTGGGACACGGTGTGGGTGCGCATGCGTGCAAAAGGGAGGCAGGCGTGACCTTGCAGGAACAACTGCACCGAGAGGGTCTCAGGTCTGGAGCTTCAGCCTGTGTCCTGGCCTCGCTGTTTCGGGCACAGGCATTGCTTATTTGGGACACGTTCCTTCAGTTCATTATTGAGCAACGACTGTGCACTTAGGCACTGGGAACACAGGTGTGGGCAAGACCTGCTGCTCGTGGGGTGACATCCTGGCCAGGGGAGGAGTCAGGCAATGGCCTGTGGCAGGAGAGCGGTTCATGAACGTCACCCTGACCAGCCTGGGGCTGGGCACTGGCTTGGGGACGTCTAGGAACCTGGAGTTCACATTTCAGCTTTGTCCCTGCCTCGTTGTGTGACCTTGAACAACTTGACTCTGGGTCCTCTGGGCCTCAGTTTCCACATATGTAAAATGGGATGAATAACTCCCGCCTTGTCTGCCTACAGGGTGGATCTGAGGGCCACAAGAGGCCAAATGGGAGCAAAAGGCTTTGCAAACTGTAAAGTGTGGGGAGGGAAACCACAAAGGGCTTGTGTCCCAGTTTCAGGCTGCAGGGCCTGAAGCCACAGGCATGGTCAGGGTTGGGGTCGGGGGCACAGAGGTTGCGGGGATCAACCTCTTCATTCTTCAGTGTTCGTTGAAAAAGAAAGGAGGGACTCAGGGCTTGGCAGGCTGGCGGGGAGGGGGGCGTGGGCAGCTGGGCCCTCGGTCGGTTGGTCAGTTGCAGGCCGCACTTGGGCTCACGTGGTCTCTCGCCCCACAGCCTGGGACTACAGCCAGGGCTTCGTGAACGAGGAGATGATCCGGGACCACCTTCCGCCTCCGGAGGAGGAGCCGCTTGTGCTGATGTGCGGGCCCCCACCCATGATCCAGTTCGCCTGCCTGCCCAACCTGGAGCGCGTGGGCCACCCCAAGGAACGCTGCTTCACCTTCTGAGGGCCCGGCGCTGGCCGCACACACGCCCACCTGCCCCGCGTACGCACCTCGCCCCGTCCACACTCAACCCTTCGCCACCCCACTCTGCCCCATGTCACGCTGGGGCCCGGCTCCAGCCTGGCCTGCCCGCGCCCTGGTGACCGCCGCGCTGAGCTGGCCCCGAGGGGCCCCTTTGGGAGCAGGGTTCTGTTTCAGGTGCGCCACAGCTGAACCTCCAGGATAGGTTCCTGTCCAGCACTTGCTGGTTCGTACCAGAGATGCCCGGCTGCGTCCCTGTCCCCCCAACCCAGCAACCACACTACAAAGAGGAGGGCTGCCAGCACCCCTCGGGGCGGTGGATCACAGTCTGGATGTCAGCATGGCGTGCGTACAGTCCAGAGCTGCAGGCGTCAGGGCCTGGCCCCGCCACCGTCCTCACCAGCCACCCCTCACTGCCTGTCTTGGGCCACAGCCAGGCACCTGACACTACATGAGATGGGTGACACCAGAGTCCTCTTGGGGTGGGCTGCTTGGGGTGAAAGGTTGCCCCCACCCCAGGGCCCAGGCAGGCCCTGGCCAGCTGGGAGCCTAGCTCTCCCTGTGGCCAGAGTGGAAGAGAATGCTGGCCAAGCCCTGGCACCAGCACGTGGGCCCTCCTGAAACCGCGGCGTCTCCCCCGACACATCCTGCGTTAAGCAGCGCTGGGTGTCCCACCGCCCGCCCTGGGGCACCGCACCAACTGTGTTTATTACTGCTCTGTCCTAAGCCTGCCCTTCCTCCCACCCTCGCCCCCAGCACCGGGGAGATTTTGAGCAGTGCCTCTTGTCCCAGCGACATACCGTGGCCTCGATGTTGCCTTTAGACAACAGCTATGTTAGCTCTTGCGTATCGGCTTTTTCAGAGTCATTTATGAGCAGAAAAAACAAATTGAAATAAAACTTTGCTAATACTAAGCCTTCTGCAGCTCCTGGAGGCACTGTGACTGGCGTGGCCGGGGCAGGGGCAGGGGTGGGACATTTATTTCTTGTGTATGTTTGTGTTTGTTGCAGAAAATTTGGAAAGTGCGAAAAAGTATCCACAGGAAAAAATACCCGACGTCCAGAGGCAGGCGCTTCTCACTTTAATCGTGTGGCTGCCGCATCCTCTCAGCGTCAAATGAGCTTTTCCCTGTCACCAGACACCACAAACCCAAGTGGATCATGATGTATTGTTCGGTGAACAGTTAGGCTGTTTCCAGTTTCTGGGTTTTGTAAGTAACAGTGGCCACCCACCCTGCTCTAGGTGACCTCTTTTAGGACAGGTTCCCAGAAGCAGAGCCCAGCCCGGGGGCAGGGCCTCTGGGAGTTCAGCTTTCACAGGGGCTCCTCTCTCTCCCCAGCCTTATTCAGGTCATCTCAGCGGGGCGCAAGCGCGCCCAGGCCTGTCTTTGGACAACTGTCTGCCTCCGTTACTCTGTCCCCTCGCTCCTCTGGGCAACCCTGAGAAGTCGGGGGGAATCATCCGCCCCATTTTCCGCCAGACAGATTGAGTCTCCGGCAGTGAATGTTTTCAGGCTGGAGATGGGGCCTGAGGTGAGGCAAGTGTCACTGTCCCAGTTGCTGGGGACTCAGCTGGGGATGCCTCAGGCACGGCCCATCTCACTGCTCTGTGATGCTGGGCTTCCAGTGGGAAAGGCAATAGACAAGTCACAGGGTGTCATTTGCCAGATGGTAAATCAAAGACAGGTGATGAGACGTTGGCGGGAGGGCTATTCCTAAAATTGAGCAGCAGGAAAGCCCTCTCTGAAGAGATGGAGCTGACACTGCTGGGATAGTTTAAGGTGGTAAGGACAGCAAGCGCAAAGGCCCTGTGGTTGGAACAAGCTTGTGGAATAAACTTCCGGAAATAGCTCAAAGAAGGCAGGTGGCTGGAGAGGATGGTGGAGATGAGGCTGGGGAGGGAGGCAGGGCTAAACTGGTGCTCCAGAGGGAGTGCCCAGCAAGTGCAAAGGCCCTGGGGCAGAGACTTGCTGGATGTTCCAAGGAGCATAGTGAGGGCCAGTGTGCTGGAGTGGAGTGGGAAGAGAGGATGGTGTGCTTGCTTTGGCAGCACATACAATAAAACTGGAAAGATACAGAGAAGATTAGCATGGCCCCTGCACAAGGATGACATGGAAATTTGTGAAGCATTCCATATGAAAATGTTTTTAAAAAAACAGGATGGGGTAAGTTCAAGGGAAGGAATGCCTGATGCAAGTGGAGGGGGGTCTGAGGGAGCCCCTCTGTCCCCTCACCTTCCATCTGTCTCTGGCCCACCACTTGGCCCTCACTACATACTGGGGCGAAAAAAGGCCTTGGCCTGGGAATCTGCGGCCCAATGGCCCTTCACACTGCGCCAGTCACTTGATACACATTAGGTCTCACCCTCATTCCTGTCCTTGCCTGAGGAGGAGAAGACAGGCCCATCTGAGCCCAGAAGAGGCAGCCTCCTGGGGAGAAGGGGGTGAAGTGCATCTGGCGCCTACGCTCTCTCCTCCGTTTCCCCGTTCATAACCTGGGTAGTGAACTGGGTCAGTGGTTCTCCACCCTCTCAGGCCTGACACCTTTTAAAAATCACGATTGTGGCCGGGCGTGCTGGCTCATGCCTGTAATCCTAGCACTCTGGGAGGCTGAGGCGGGTGGATTGTTTGAGCTCAGGAGTTCGAGACCAGCCTGAGCAAGAGCGAGACCCCGCCTCTACTAAAAGTAGAAATTAATCAGACAACTAAAAATATATAGAAAAAATTAACAGGGCATGGTGGCACATGCCTGTAATCCCAGCTACTCAGGAGGCTGAGGCAATAGGATCGCTTGAGCCCAGGAGTTTGAGGTTGCTGTGAGCTAGGCTAACGCCACAGCACTCACTCTAGCCAGGGCAACAGAGTGAGACTCTGTCTCAAAAAAATAAAAAAAAATAAAAATAAAAATCACGATTGTATTAATAACAGGTCCTTTCCTCTCCTGAAGAGAGTTCACACATAGTATCACCTACCTACCTACATGCACAATATTATTTATTTATTTATTACTTATTTTTGAAACAGAGTCTTGCTCTGTAGCCTGGGCTAGAGTGCCGTGGCGTCAGCCTAGCTCACAGCAACCTCAAACTCCTGGGCTCAAGCGATCCTCCTGCCTCAGCCTCCCGAGTACCTGGGACTACAGGCGCTTACACCATGCCCAGCTAATTTTTTGTTTCTATTTTTTTAGTTGCTTGGCTAATTTTTTCTATTTTTTTAGTAGAGACGGGGTCTTGTTCTTGCTCAGGCTGGTCTTGAACTCCTGACTTCAAGCAATCCTCTCGCCTCTGCCTCCCAGAGTGCTAGGATTACAGGCGTGAGCCACTGCACCTGGCTCTCAACAGGTCTTGAGAAAATGAGCCCAAGGTGGCCAGATTACAGTTTGGTTTTATACATTCATGGAGACAGGAATTAATTACAGTTAAACCATAAATCAATACATGGAAGGTATACATTGATTCCCCTGAAAAGGCGGGACATCTTGAAGCAGGAGCTTACAGGTCATAGGTGGGTTTTAGGGATTCTTTAGTTGGCAACTGGTTGAACGAGTTAAGCTTTGTCTAAAGACCTGGAGTCAGTAGAAAGCAATGTTTGACTTAAGATTGGGAGCCGGCATGGCTGCTGTGACCTGTAATCCCAGCACTTTGGGAGGCTAAGGAAGGAGGATCACTTGAGACCAGGAGTTCCAGACCAGCCCCAGAAACATAGACCAAGGCCCCATCTCTACAAAAAATACAAAAATTAGCCAGGTGTGGTGGCATGTGCCTGCAGTTCCAGCTACTCAGATCAGATCGCCTGAGCCCAAGAGTTTGAGGTTGTAGTGAGCTATAACGATGCCACTGCACTGAGGTTAGACAGACGCCACTGCACTCCAGCCTGAGCAACAGAGCGAGACTCTGCAACAACAACAACAACAACAAAAAGCGGGAGGGGGGGCGGTCTGCTAGGATGCTTGAGTTAAGATATTAAGGTAAAGGGCCCGGCCCGGTGGCTCATGCTTGTGATCCTAGCACTCTGGGAGGCCAAGGCGGGTGGATCGTTTGAGCTCAGGAGTTCGAGACCAGCCTGAGCAAGAGCGAGACCCCTGTCTCTACCAAAAATAGAAAGAAATTAGCCGGACAACTAAAAATATATAGAAAAAATTAGCTGGGCATGGTGGCACATGCCTGTAGTCCCAGCTACTCAGGAGGCTGAGGCAGGAGGATCGCTTGAGCCCAGGAGTTTGAGGTTGCTGTGAGCTAGGCTGACCCCATGGCACTCTAGCCAGGGCAACAGAGCCAGACTCTGTCTCAAAAAAAAAAAAAAAATACTCCGGCTGACACTTAATATAATTAGTGAAAACTAAGCTTTTAGTGTCTTAAGGGAAAGGAAGGCACTATGTCTATATAAGAGCACTTACATGTCTCAATTCACTGACCAGAACACAGTAGAGTTTACAAATAAACATCTCAAAATACAAATGCAGGCCAGGCATGGTAGCTCACGCCTGTAATCCTAACACTTTGGGAGGCCCAGGTGGGAGGATTGCTTGAGGCCAGGAGTTTGAAGCCCCAGTGAGCTATGATGATATCACCGCACTCTAGCCTGGGAAACACAATGAGAGTGTGTCTCTACAAAAAATAGAAAGAAATTAGCTGGACAACTAAAAATATATATAGAAAAAATTAGCCAGGCATGGTGGCACATGCCTGTAGTCCCAGCTTCTTGGGAGGCTGAGGCAGGAGGATCGCTTGAGCCCAGGAGTTTCAGGTTGCTGTGAGTTAGGCTGATGCCACGGCACTCTAGCCCGGGCAACAGAGTGAGACTGTCTCAAAAAAAAAAAAAAAGATACTAAGATCTTTCATGCGACGCTATACCGGAATCAGGTTGGAAAAGGTAAATCACATTATGTTGGGTTAATAAAATCCATTTAGCGAGATTGTATCCTTTGTAGGCATAACTCAGCAGGCTTCTTGGACAGGAATTTGAGCAAAAGGAAAAAGGTCAGCCTCCAACGGTCCAGTTTTACAGGTTAAGAAAGGAGGCCCAGAGAGGGAAGGGCCCAGTCACCCCTCCTCTGCCTGGTGCAGATCCCAGCTCCCAGTTTCTGCTCAGAGCTTCTGAGGCCAGATTTTTAATTGTGGTGATCATCTATCAAGAGCACATGACTCCACCTGCCCTAAGGGCATTGAATGTTTTTTTTATTGAGCAGATTCGACAAGTATGTGTCAAACACCTACCTGATGCCTGCTTCAACGTGCAAGGCTGGGGTTGTATCAGTGACAGCCAATCCATGTATTGAACACGTAAATGAATTGTCTATTTAACTCTCCCAACGACCCATTCTACAGATCGGGAAGACAGACACAGGGACGTGAAGTGATTTGCTTGTGCCAACGGGAAGGCAGGCAGGCGGTCCTCCAGCTCTCCCCACCAAGAGAATTACATGATAAAACCACCGCGTCCGCACACACTTGGTCAGGAACTGCGCGCCTACTGTGCGAGGCCGGCAGTACACAGAACTTTCTCAGCCTCAAACATGTGGTCCTACAGGGAAGCCGTTCATCATGAACTGGCTAAAGTCGGGCAACTTCAGGATAACCAACACAACAGAATCCGCGGTTCCGTGGGTCACAACAGTTAATACTCCGGGCAATTTTGGGTGGCCAACGCTGCCACGTTGCCTCCCGTCCTATAAGCGGTGGGAAGCAGACAGGAGCACCCGCGCTTCCACGGGCTCCGAAACCACCCCAAGATTGAAAGAGTAAATACGAACCAACAGAAAAAAACACAGGACCCGCTATAGAGCTATTTCCTATCGCGCCTTCAGGTGGTTTTCAGCTAGTCTGTTTTTCAAGCGAAAAAACGACGGGCAGATCGCGACTCCCAGGCATCCCGCAAAGTAGGCGGGTCACCTTAGGGGCAACCTTTACCCGCTCAAAAATTCGTCTCACATTAGCAGTGAGGATTCGGGCGTCACCCCGAATCGTTATTTTCCTTACTCATAAGTTTAAGGCATAAAAACACGCACTGCTGATTTCCTTGGTAATGAATCTTAATCTCATTATCAATACGGTGAGTAACGTAACCGACTGCTGGGATGACCGACCAGATCCATTGAAGTTTGTTTTATTGAAACTATTCAGTAGTTACTTTATTTAGTCGCTTTTCTTTTTATTTTTTTGTTCGGGGAGAATAAAGTGTCAATAGTGTTCTGACCCCCCCGTATGCAGATAAGAAGCCGGCATCGCGAAGGCTCACGGGGAGCGCCCCCGCCTCTTCCGGCCCTTGCGTGGTTTTTGAGTTGTCGCGAGAGTTGGTCGGCTGAACGCCGGAAGCAGCTAGTCGTTCGGTGGAGGCCGAAGGGGCGGGCTCGCGTGTTGGGGGCGTCTAAGCTGCTTTCCGCTCGCTCGGCGGCGCAAGATGGCGGACATTTCCCTGGACGAGCTCATCAGGAAGCGTGGGGCGGCGGCGAAAGGACGGTGAGCGGCCCTTTAGTCCTTCGGGGTTCAGGGTCTGCGGCCTAACAGGGCTTGGGGAAGAGGAGGGAGCGGCCCGGGAGCGACGCGGAGGGTTGTCTGCGCCCGCCCCCTGCCGCCGCGTTCCTCATTGGCCGGGCCTCGGGCTCCGCGGGCCTAGCTGCCGGCCGGTCCACCCACTGGCTGGAGGCGCTGTCCCTCTGGCAGGCCGGGGGAGCCCGGTAGAGCTGTGGCGGGGGCCTGGGTGCCCGGCTTGTTGGGGGAAGGGGCTGCCCCCTGGGACCCCGTGGGCCGGGAGTCTCTTTGCCTCAGCCTCCTCGCCTGTCTAGGTTGGCATTTGGGCGCCGCTCCTCCATGATCTCTGCGCTGCCTCATCTCCACCCGTCTTAAGAGTAAAGACAACTGAAGTTTAGCGAGGAAGTGACTTGACCAGACACTGTTAGAGCCGAGATTCAAACCCAAACCCTGTGCCCGTTCACCTCTTCACGCCACCTCTGTTAACACTCGCCTCCTTTTGTGAGTGATTTTAAGTTTTCTAAGCGCTTTCATATACATAATGCCTCATTTGCACTCCTGTCTGTTAGCTACTAATGTAACCCCTGTTTTACAGATGGGAACTCGAGGCGGGGAGAGGTAAAGTGACTTGCCCGAGGCCATGGAGAACTGAGCAGCGGGGTTGAGTGCCCTTTAATTGCTGGCTGAGTTGGCCTCGGGCATGGGCAGAAAAACCGGGGAGACAGGCTGGACGTTGGCTATTTCCTGAGGGGTGTAGCTCCTCAGCTCCCCGAGAAGACAGTTCTGGAGCTGTGGAGGCGATTTGCAATTATGTGCCCAAACTTTTAAACCGTTAAATATTATTAGTCCTTTCTAGCCTTTGTGAGCTGAGTTCAACTGTATGAAGTGAGAGCTTGCCCAGCAGTTTTCCAATGCACATTAAATAAGTTTTTAAATGTCTTTGTAGGCAGCCAGAATGTACAGGTGTTAGGTATTGTTTTCTAAGACATTCACTCAGCAGATGTTTATTAAACAGCACCTTCCGGGAGCCTGTGGCCAGAAAATAGATTTTTCTCTTGCTATCTGAAATGTATCCCTCACCTTCATCCCCACCCTCGACACATATCCACGACAGCTGCCACCATTACCTCGTAATTTACAGCCAGCACTTACTGGTTCTGGTTTATAACAGGCATGCAGTTAGTATTCGTTTCCTCAACTTTTATCTGTGAGTAGTTCTCTCCTAGGTCTTCCCTCCAGTGACTGATGTGGAATTGGTCCTGTGTCCTTTGGCTACTTCTGTCCAGGTTTCATAGGTAGTTTCATATTTAGTAGTTGCTGAGTGAGCTGTGAACTGAGCTCACAGCCCTCGGTTCCTGACTGCAGGCAGTCTGTACCAGCTATGTAGTCTGTACGTTTTGTCTTTGGTGTGTGCAGAATCTTGTGTTCGGCCGTGGGTGGGGGTGGAAGTATGGGAGGGGGCAATATGTGTGGATCCAGGGAAACAGCAGGGACTGTGCAGCCAGGTGGGCCTGGTCCCTGGCAGGTCACTTTTGGGTTCTCTGCCTCCCTGGCCAGGGGACTTATGAAGTGGGCAGTTTCCTCACTTGTAATGGTCAGTGCGAGAATGCGTGTTTAAAGTTTGTATCATGGAGTAAGTGTTTAGCAAATGATGCTAGTTGTCGTAGACCTTTCCTTGAGTAGAAGTATGAAACACTCCAGGGACATAATAGGAAATCGTGGGGCTCTAGAGTCTCTTTGTTGTCTGTGCATGTGAAATAAAAATAGTTTGCACAAGAATTAACACAAAAAGAAGAAAAAAAACGCAAACATAGCGTACACTTCAGTTTCTTCTACACTAGTTCTCTGCCAGTACTCTTTGCCCCAATCCAGTCCTCACATGATAGCAAAGCAGTATTCTCATGCTGGAGATGGATATTGCTTTTTCACTTAAAAAGCCTTCAGTGAAACATTCCATGTTTCAATGTTTCAGCATTTTCCAAGTTTAAAATCCTTGCTTCTCCCACTTTCTGTATGATCTTATGCAAGTTATTTAACCATTCCATGCTTCTCTTTCCTTTCTATAAAACATGGGTAATATCTGCTTTATTAGGTTATTGTCAGAATTGAGTGGATTAATATACCTAAAGTGCTTTGAAAAGTGCCTGGCAGGTACTAAATGTTCAGTAGATGTTAACTTTCTTCATTGTCATCATTGAATTTGTGAAGGGTTTGAACAAATGTCATTTACTACAGTAAATATAGTCTCTTATACGTGCTTCCTAGAAGTAGTTTCCATACTGGGAACTTTGGTTTTAACGTTGAATGGATGTTCCAGGAAGAACCTGTGGCTATCTCAGAAGGCTTCTTTCCTCTTAGTGGAAATAGCAGTAGATGGAGCATGTGGAAGCAGAAATAACCTTTTCCCCCACCAGTCTGGTCACTTTGTTTCCTGTGATCTTTGAGGGATTTGTGGAATGTGCTTGTTCTCCAGAGCAGCGATTCTGTTTTGTGTTCTTTACACCTTGTAAGTCAAGAAAAGTTCATTACCATTATTAATACCTGAGCCTCCAATTAATCATCAAAAGATTCCTTGATTAATGGGAAATTATAGAATGGGAAGGGTGTGGTTTTGAGTGATACTTCTTCCAGGCTGTGGTGAGATGCTGTCCTTCCCCACACACAGCACTTCTCTAGTGACTTTTGTTGTGGAGGATCCATGGATGAGTTTCCAGGACAGCAGTGGGCACCAGTTTCATGCAGGCCTGCCCCCCATGTTGATTTCTTCCTTGAGGTGTGAGAGCATCACTGATTAAGTTAACCTAGGTGTCCTCTCTTGTTGGTTTGATGAGTTTAGCTCTCATGGGATAGCTGTCTACTGCCTCCAAGTAGTTGAAGGGGCAGCCTTGAGTATGCTGGAGTTGAACAGCTC
>RJWJ010019334.1:0-24030 GCA_004363605.1 Indri indri | reverse complement strand
ACATTTTCATAACTTTCCTCTGCTTATTAAAAGAATCCTCAGACACTAGAATTTTATTTTCTAATTCAACATGCAAATATCATGATACATGCATGCACAAATTTTCTTAATTCTTAAAAAAATAATGGTAATTACCACATCCTAAACCTAGAAAAAAGTTCCTTTAATCATATTGCCTAGGACAAAATACTTCAGATAAAATCTGAAGCACAATTGTCTAAGTAACCTATAACAAATAAGTGTGATAGATTTACAGCAACTATCTCTATCCCCAAGTCCATCATCACTATTAACAGTGTGAATTTATTGAATTTACTTATTTTCTTCTCATCAGGTTCTTATAAAAACCTAACTCATGATTACTGGCAAGGTAAGTGTCACACTTCTTTCCTTCAGCAATGTACTACCTTATTGGGAAGACTGGAGTTCCATATTTGAAAAGAAGTTGATTAAAAAAATGATATATGAAACAGAGAGCTAAAACACATTGAGCCAGAATTAATAAATGCAAAAGAGGTAAAATTAAAAATGAAAGAGAGATCAATAATATCTAAAGATGTGATTTAGAATCATTCTTGTCCCTTTATGGCTTCGGAAGACACAAGGAAAGAGGAGGAAGGAGAACATCAGCACAGTCAAATCAGCTGGCCACGGAGAGAGCAGGGGAGCGGCCGGGTCCCAGCCTCCATCAGGAGGGAGACACACCTGAGCCGTGCTCCCGCGTGAGCGAGAAACCTTCTGTTTTTCTATGAAAAACATACCCTTAATCTTACAACCAATATTAATCAATGGATTTATCTATGTGTTTTTACCATAAAGAAGCCTATTCTATTTGAAATTGATCACTAATTCAATTTTACAATTAAACCGTACATTAGTTCTAAGAAGTTTTTGCATTGATTCATATTACCCATGTAGCAAGTATGATATGAACAGTTAGCTGAGATTAAATTTAATTAAATTAATAATTTCCCTCACAGGTTTGAAGACTATTGGATTTTTGTCTCAGAAGATATATCTCTGCCTATCATCTCTTTTGAAAGAAGACAGCTGGGAGTTGATCAGTTACTTAGATTTCAGGAGTTTGTCTAGATTGATAATACTTTTCAAATTGTTTTCAAAATTAAGCTATAATTTGTCCCCTATTTTGTGAACCTCATTGATCCCTGTCATTGTCACTTTATATATCAATTATAATAAAATGTCAGGATATCCTAAGCTAACCTCAAGCCCTCAGTTTGTGCTTAATTATAGATCCAAACAGGAATATTTTCCTAACAACCCTAGTTAAATGGCATAATAAGAGGATAAATCCCCATTTTTACATAAACATTCCTTGTTATTATTGTTTTATAATGTAACTTGCATACAAATATTTTGTACCAAAGTGTCAATACAAATAAAAAGGAAAAATAATAAGACTTCTTCACAATCTGATGTGTCATGCACTGTGACATGATTAATTTTGCTGTGCTTTTGCTTTATTAGTGGTAGCAAATCAAAGCACATACAGAAAAGGAAAATGTATTTTTCTCTATTCCCCCTGTTCATCCTTCAGTCAGTGGTACCCAATATTAAAATATTTCATGTGTCCTTCCACATACACCTTTTCCTATATTGATACTCATATATGAAACTTGCATACATAAATACTAAAAGTATCCTGTAGTATGGCCCTGTGCATTTTAAGAAAACAAAAAATGTTGATTCATTGTAATATGAAGTAGTATTTGAAAGCTATATAAACTTAGATCAATTTACGGAATGTATTTAGTTAAGTAGAGCAAAATGCATTATCAAATGCTATATTTACTATTATTTTAATTGTTTTTAAGCAAAAAAATGGACACAATATTTTAATTTTTATTAAAAAAATTAAAACTTCCAAATCTCCTGAAGAATATCATCTTCCAAAAGTCTCAGCTGATTGTTCTGTTTTTCTTTTGTGACATACACTTGTGCTGTAATTAAGAGGAGCCTGGTTGTTCCTGCTGTGGAAAACAGGGCCCAGGGACAATGGCCCTCCTGCAGTGGGTACAGCGGAGCCAGCTAGCGGCCAGCCCTTCCTCAGGGAGATGGGAACCCATCCTCTGGCCACAGACAGTGCTGGAGCAAACCCAGAGTGCTGTCTTCTGAGTTCCAAATGGGAAGACAAGCACAGATTTCTTTTCCTTTGGCTTCAAAACCACTGAGAGTGCCACCAAGGAAGTCAAAGGAAATCTTGAGACATGTGGGTGCCTGCGTGCGGGAGACGGCTTCCCGTTGCTTGCGAGGTAGCGCTCTTCCCATCTCCTCAGCTTTGTCAGGCACTGGTGCTGAGCCTACCTCGCTGCAGTCTGTTGACTTTGCTATTATCTATTTGCCAGGTCTCTTTCATTTTTTAAAAAATTTCAGTAGATTTAGAGGGTACAAGTGGTTTTCTTGTTACATGTATAGTGGTGAAGTCAGAGCTTTTCGTGTACCCATCACCCAAGTAGTGTACGTTGTACCCGATAGGGAATTTTTGATTCCTTGCCCCGCTTCCACCCTCCCCCCTTCTGAGTTTCCCAAGTCCATTATACCCTGTATACACATAGTTTAGCTCCGGCTTGTAAGTGAGAACATGCAGTATTTGTTTTTTAGTTCCTGAGATACTTCACTTAGGATAATGGCCTACAGTTTCATCCAAGTTGCTATGAAAGACATTGTTTCTTTCTTTCTTACGGCCTAGGAGTTCTCCATGGAATATACACACCACATTTTCCTTACCCACTCATCTGTTAGTGGGCACTTAGGTTGATCCATATCTTTGCTATTGTGAATTGTGTTGCAATGTTTATTTTAAGTGTCAAAGACTAGGGTGGACAAATTAAAAGACTTTCCCAGAGTCCAAATCAAACTGTTACCCAGAGATATGGTGTGAAATAAGGTCAGGCCAATTTCAGTGCCCAAATAACACCAAGGAAATTACCTGGAGCAGAAAACAGGACACAGTAGATTGTGCACAGAAGATATTTTCTTGACCCCAATTCCTAGGACCTAGAAAATACAAAACACATGTATCCCTCTATCCCCAATCTATTGTACCATCCAGTCCAAACTGGTTTTGTAGCATTTTTACTAGTCCACATAAAAGTGGAGATAATATAGAGTTTTGATTTTTCTAAAGCTCTAATTGAAAGTAAAGTGCATATTTCATTCTTTCAAAAGTTTGATGACAAAATACTTTAGATTATTTTCCAATCAACTCATAGAAATGTATGCATATGCCAGAAAACATTTCCCTCCCCCAAACTGGTATAAGGTATGCTGTAGCCTGCATAATTTTTAAGTGATTTTTATCAGTACTACTTCAATTCCTTTTGAGTTTGCTTTTATTGCTCAATAATTAATTTCAAGAATATAATTTGGCAAGACAAACCTATTTGAAAGAAATACCTATACAGAATACCTCACTGAGAAACCCCATTCAGATGTTGCCACCCACATACACACGATGGATTATTTCCTTCTAGAAATGTCTACTGAATGACCCCTATGCACAAGCAAGCATGTTGGGGACTATTGGACGTGTGAAGATGTGTAGTTGTCTACACTTTGATAAGAAAGGTGATATATACGTGTACTGCAAAGACGTAAGAAAATGCACTTCAGGGCCCACAGCATCAGTATGCGCAATAAAATATAAGCAGTTTCGAGGCAGAAGAAAAGTTGTTTCCAAATGGAGGTTATCAGGAAAGGCATCGCTGAAAGGCCGTTCACCATTGTGGAGGCAGGCCCAAATTGCTTTGTAGCTGCAGCCACAAATTCTCTGACAGAACAGTTCCGAGAACATTCCAGCCAAAACTTCTATTTAATTTGGTCAGCCTGCTCTTACAACACAGCTGCTTGAAGGAAGTGAATGGCACTTTTGAGCTCCTGCCAGCCGTGCTGCCTCGTGGACAAACCATGTCTGATCTGCTCCATTCAACAGCACTTTCCAAATTTGAGGTTTTTTCCCCACAGAGTATATATAGACATAGCTTTGGTGAACAGGCTGCATGTTAGAAATGTGAATTAACTATCTCATACCACTGCGGCCTATTGTAATGGAAAAACAAAATACTTAACATGTTTCTTATGGGGAAGTATTATAGATTTTTTTCCTTGTTCATGAATTCTTAGAGAGCATGGGTTCTGTATTTTTCCATCTGTGTCACGTATTACTTGTGTGCCAGAGAACATCTGCCTGGCGAATGCCCAGCAGGTGTGTTACGGCATCTGTGTGATCCTGCATCTCCACACTGTGTCTTACATTGTTCTACAGAGACAGATTGCTCCTACAAGAGATTTCCATTTGTCAAATTTTATAGAATCCCTATCATTCATCAGGGGATATAATGCTTGCGTCTTTACTTATGGTTAAAATGGACCCCTATCTGGAGCCGGATGAAAGCAGGAAAAGAAAGCGTTGCCCAGGCAACAGAGCTGCTGCATTTGAATGGCTTTCCTTATTAGCACAATGGAAGTTTAAAGAGATAATGTGTAGGGATTGCAGAGTTTGTGTGAATAAGTCTGTGATGAAGAGAATAGGAGAAAAACCAGTACCTCTGAGGGAAGGATGTAAAATTTCTGGACTGTTCTCATTGTTGTCAGAATGTATGATAATACATTTATATTCATTAAAATGAGTATTGAAATTTCTGAAGAAATGCAGGAGTTTACTGCAGGGCACATGTCACAACCTGTTATTTATTTTTTCCTTGTTTATTGCATATTTCTCCTTTAGAAAATGTAAGCATCTTGAGAGGAGAAGCCTGTTGCTCTTGCTCGAGGCTGTCTACTCTATGCTAGAAATTCAGGAGACACAGAATAAGGGGAAAATAAATTTTGAAACTGGGTGTTAGACACTGTCCAATGTATACATGGAGACATCCCATTAAGACAAAATGATTTTATATTTGTAATTGCAGTAATTCTTTTAAAAATAAAACACTTTTAAACAATGTTTGATAACCCTCTTTTAAAAAGAATGAGATGTGGAATCTTACAGCTTATTTTATTGATAATTGTTTCATTTCTGTTGGAATTCTCTTAGCTGAGAAGTAATGCATACACGACAGTTTTGAATGAAATTACTTGTCTTAGAATCCCTGGTTTGACCCTAACAGTTTTGTTATTTTATTGGTGTAATGGGATAAAAATTCCACCTACATGGTGTTGCTACCAGTATTAAAATAGACGATGCATTAAAGAATTAGCACAATGCATGACACGGTGAAGTTTCAATGCTAACCATTATTATTAATTGAATATAATCATGTGAAGGAAATGAAGTATAATATTTCTAACAAAGATCTTACCAAAATCATTTCAAACGCCAGGTAACAGCTTTTGTTTAGGTAGGGTGTGCGTAAGGTATTGAGTAAAAATGCCTTCTCTAAACATTTCCTTATTAAGTCAGACAGACTTATATCCTCTTGATGGTGCTAAACAATAAGTTCTCATATTTCTTTACACTAAGTTATGAACTTTATCTGAATATCACCATGTTATAATTTTAAAAAATCCATCATGCATAGCTTCTAGAGTCAGCATGTTTTTTATGATTATATTATATTACATATTTTTGGTCTGATTTTGTACCACCCTGTTTCCCCACTTAGTATTGTTAAATGACATTGGTTCTAAAATATTAGACTTGGAAGAAGTAATCGTAAAATATCAATGCATGCATTGTGCTCATTACGGAAGTGTTTTATACTGCAAATAGTACCTAGAATGATACATGACTCAGCTAAGAGCAAAGTTAATTAGTGACTATGCACACTTAGGTCCAGTTTCTAATCTAGTTCATTTTTTACACTGCCACTTCTAAGAGTTAAAGTACCAAAAATTAATCTTGTTTTTAAAATTCGTTGGTATTACTGCAATACTTTTTTGAGATATTTGAAGAAATACTTGAGCATCACAAACTCATTGATGAGAATAACCCTATTTTTAATCTTATTTGGACTCTACCAATGAAGGAGGTTGTCATTAAAATATTTCTATTTGAATATAGGATTAAATACATTTATTTTCAACAGATTTATTTTTAACAAATTTATTATCACATTTATGTAATTCCTAGGTTAATGTTTTACACAAACTGCATTTGCAGTTTACTTGGAAAATGTCTAGGCCAGGCATGTCTTATCTGTCAAGGGACAGACAGATTGAAAGGGAAAGACAGAAAAATACTATCAGGATGAGCCACTCTGAGCATAATTCTTGCTCAGATAACTCCGTGTTGACTTCAGTTCATTTCGATGCCACATTCACTGGACAACAGAAGATACATACTGTACATCAAGTACAAACCTAGGTATATTGGAGATAATATGAAATAGAAATGTATTAGCAATTAAAAGCTTTTCACTTGAAGAAAATAAATCTCACAAATATCTGTAGAGGGATGTAAGATGACTAGTCTATTAGCCACCCAAACTTGAGGAAATTGAACATTCCTATTCCCTGTTTTAACGCATTAGTAAAATGTTGATTAAATTGTGTCTGCACACAAATTATGTTTGCACACAAAATGCATCTACTAAATTTTTAGGGGGAATATCCTGTGTATTTTTCATGACCTTGTAAAATGGAATGGTCCTGAAGGCAGAGCTGTCCTTTACAGAACTCATCAATAACAATAGAATTTTTTATGTTGAAAAATTATACATTTGCTACAAAAATTGTGTTGACATTGCTTAGCTATTTCTAGTCATTCTGCATTCCTTTTATAAGTCCTTAATTTTTAAACCACAAGTTTTACATTACTCTTGAATATAGATATAACAAGATTTTATTACAAACACACACACATACATATATTTTTTAAATCTACCAAGTAGCATGATAAGAATAGTCCAATGGATGAATTTCTGTATTAATCCTAGGCTGGGTCTCTATCTCTGGACCCAAGAATCATTAGGAATGCCCAATTAAAAGGTACACACTTTATATTTTTACTGCATGGTTTTCTGCACACAAAGTAAAACCATAAAGCAAAAAGCCTGAATTCTACTACTAAAAACAGTGGGCTTCTTGTTTTAGCTCTGATGTGCAAAGAACTTAGAAATAGTTACTCCCATCCTTAAAACAAGAAAAAAATAACTGAAAACACTGAAACTCAATGACTTTTATGGGACTCATTAGAGAACTGAGGTCTCAGGACAAAGTGCCATCCTGAAACTTGAACGAGCAGGTGAGTACAGAGAAACAGCCGAGATCAGATTACCTGGGAGAGAGGCTGCTGGAGCCACCAACTCAACTCTTCAGGAAGAAGTAGACAGCGTGGAAGAACAGATGGGTAATGTGCATAGAACAACAGAAACTTTAAGAAAAGAATCAAGGGAAATGATAGAATTGAAAATCCTGGCACAGAAATACGCCTTTGAGAGAATTATCAGAAACTTAGACATGGCAAAAGAAAGACGACGTGAGCTTGAAGGTGTGTTAATAGGAACTTCCCAAATTGAAATACAAAAATAAAGGAAGAAAGAAAGGAAGAAGAGGAAGAAGAAAGAAGAAGAGGAAGAAGAAATAATAACAACAACAATAATGATAATAATCCAGGATCCGTGGAACTGGTTCAAAGGTGTCACATATGTGTAATGGGAATAGCAAGAGAAAAGAGAGAGGGATTTGAGAAGTATTCAAAGAAATAGTGGCTGACAACTTTCTGAAATTAATGACACAGAAACTATAGACCCAGGATGCTCAGAGAACATAAAGCAGGATAAATACAGCCCCCCCCCCAAAAAAAAAAGAAAGAAAGAGAAAATCTTGAAAGACATCATGGGTAGGAGGCGGGGGAACTCCTTACCTATAGAAGAACAAGGGTAAATATTATTTTGGCTGTCTCATCCAAATTAAATTAAAACTCATTTTCATAGATAATGCTACACATAATTCTTTATATCAGCTTATTCATCATTGCTTGAAATTAGAAGCAATCAAAATGTCCTTCAATAAGTGAGGGGATAAAAAACTTTAGTTCAACTGCACAATGAGACAGTATTCAGTAATAAAAAGAAATGGACTATTAAGGCCTAAGAGGCCTTGAGGAAGCACATTATATAGCTAAGTGAAAAAAGCCAGTCTAAAAGGCTGTATATGGTATGATTCCAGTTATATCACATACCGAAAAAGCAAAGATACAGAGATGACAGAAGATCAATAATTCCGGGGGAAGAAGGGAGGGCAGGAGGGCAGGAGGAGCAAAGCACAGATTATTTAAAACATTAAAACTATTCTGTGTGATGTGCGATGCTTTAATTGTGAGTACATGACCCTATCCATTTTTCAAAAAAACACAGGAGTTACAGAACACAAAGTGAACCTTAATACATGCAAATGAAAGAAACTGTTCAGGAGAAAGGGGGATCCCAGCAAAGAATTCAGAATCTAACTGTATTACTCATGTATGAAACCTCTGACCTCACCAAGGAGTTTGGAGAGAAAAGATGCTGATGCTCTGGAAAGGAGCAGAGTCTGTAAGAATAGCAGCAAAAGGCACTACACATGAGCACTGTGCTCTAGTTGATAAAGGTGTTTCCCATGGTGTACAGGTTAACAGCCCTGATATTTCTATACCTGTATTCTAGAATTGGATATTTCAGAAAATGGACACCTGATATTGGGAGCCAAGTTTCCCAGAGTGAAAATTTACAGGTAATCGAGAGGAGGAAGCTAATATGACCTGTGTATTAACAGATTAGAGTGATACCCATTAGCGTCAACTCATGTTTAGCTTAATACAGACACAGATGGATACAGACATATTTATAGGGATCTGTTTAAACAAAAGTTGGCATGCACACACACATTTCCTTACTCTGTTGGCTGAGAGAACCTAAAAGAAAGGACACCAAATGGTGATGAGGACACATGACACCCGGGTCTTTATTTCTAGTACCATCGTTCAATAAAAGGAACTAGGTACCCTTAGAGAAATGGCTGATGCTAGAGTTCATACAGAAAATACACAAGATGTTCCTGGAATATCTTGTAGTGCTAGAAAGTAAGAAAGTGCCCCCAAACAAATAAATTTCAAAAATTCACCACGCTGGTGACTATCAATGAAGTAGAGGAGCCCTCTTGAAAGAGCTCCCAGGGTCCAAAGCAGAACCATTTCACCAACAAAATAAATGAATAGCTATTACATTAAAACCCAGAGTATAAAATAAATATCCATGAATCCATACTGATATAAAACATTGAATAAATTAGTAAATAGAGGAGAAATGACAAATCTATGCATAAAAATTCTAATAATTTTTTAAGATACTCTGACTAAAACAAAGCACATGCCCCACTCCCTAAGTGCAGGCAGCACGTGCTGGCTTCCTTCCAAGGAGTACGGCGTGGAAAGAAGCAGGAGCAACTTTACTGTGCGGAAACCACTTTTGCCAGGTGATCAAAGTCAACATTAACATCATAAATCATGTGATATTATGTGCCCTCCATATGACACGTTGCAAACGGCACTTAGATTTGTCACCTTCCTTCCAAGAACCCAGTCTAATTACAAGAAAAGCATCATTAAAATCTCAATTGAGGGGTATCCTATAAAATACTTGGCCAGTACTCCTCAAAACCATCAAGGTCATCAAAAACAAGGGAAATTTCAGAAACTGTCACAGCCCAGAGGAGCCTACAGAGGCATAATGACTAAAAGTAATATGGTGACCTTAATGAGGCCTTGGAACAGAAACATAGCATTAGGTATGAACTATGACAACCTGAATAAACTGTGTACTATAGTTAATCATGATGTATTAATATTGATTCATTACTTGTAACAAATACCCCACACTAACAGGAGATGTTAATATAGAAAATTTTATGGGTAATATGTGGGGACTCTTTGCACCATCTTTTCAATTTTTCGGTAAAACTGTTTTAAATATTAAACACTACTTTAAAATTACAACAAAAGGAATAAAGGGGCCATCACGTATGTTTCCCCAACATGGATCTACTTTTCTGTTTCATTTTCAACAGTGGTCCATTTCTTATGTGCATAATTGGAAATAAACTCAGATAAATAGTTAATACTCTCTCTTTAGATATTCCAGAGTCCTTCAAAGATGGAGTGAAGCATTCAGTCCAATAACTCACAATCATAATATTCGAAAATGTACAAGATAAGAAGATATACCCTAACCTGAGCGACCCTTACCTTTTCCTCTAATTCATAAAGTTAGAGCATTCATCCTAAATTCTATTTGCAACCAAATCCATTTGTTTTCAATTTTCTTAGGAAAAAGAGAAATTTCAGCCTTTTTATTTATATTATTCAGCTTTTATTATAACAAAATATCACATAAGTTCCTGGGACTGATACAGAAATGGGAAAATTTTAAACTCCATTATTAATTGTCTGACCTTGGGCACATGGCTATAAGGCATATGTTAACAGTTTTAAGCTGCCAGTTTTTATCTTGAGAAGGAGTTGACAATATATTGTTTGTTTTTTTCTTTTTTTTTTTTAAGCATTACAATCAGTATATCTCAAGGTAGGTCATGGTGTTAAAGAATGTTCTAAGGTTTAAAATAAAAAGTCAAAAGATAATGAATGACAAAGCTACTTGTCAAAATGAGCCCTTCCTCTGATTTATGGAAATAAACTAACATTTATACATACCGTATTCACAGTGGTAGTTCCTATGAAGAATAAAGTAGACTATTCATATTAAATGAATTCCTCTTATATTTTGGAGTTTTTGTTGGTTTGTTTTGCTTTTTTTAGTCCTAGTTTGCCTTAAATATCATTGACACATAATAGTAAATATTGCCTGGATCATTCCCTTCCTTTGTCAGAGGCCTATTTGTTTTTCATTTTTCTCCATTCATCCTGAAATTGCCTTCCTAGTGTTTTTCATCAGTTGAAGTATCCTTGCCTAAGTGCTTTCAATACTTGCTACTCTGTTGGCTTCTGCTGACTCTAAATTAACTAAAGCATTGAGTAAGGGGGCGGGGTTTACAGGTCATTTGCGTAATAAATGCCTGGATAGAACAGGGCAGATTTGAAGAGAACAGAGAAACTGCACATCTTACCACCCAGAGAGTGTTTCTTCATACAAATGTGAACCTGAAGGATCCAGTCCTTCAGTATGGATCCCAAGTGGCTAAATGGGTCTAAATTTAAAAAAGACCCTCTGGGACATTCGCTGACTAGGGGGTCACGCATGTACTCTGTGCCCCCTGAACACCCACACCATTTTATCTTCAGGTCTTTCAGAGCTCACCTGAACCAACCAATCAGAGCTTAGTTGTATCACCCAAGCAAGGCTCAGCCATATTGACCAGTCAGAACTCAGCTGCATTGACCAATCAGCACTAAACAAGTTTCAATTCTTCATTTGCATAAACAGACTTTATTGGGAACCTTGGGCGGGAAATGTTGCAATAAAACCTGAGCCTTGTCTTTGTTCCTTGGAACATGCCCCTTCCTTTTAGATCCCGGGCTGTGTCTCCACAGTTTGCAAACTGGTCACTGGAATGAAGTCTCTTTCTTCCAAATTCCTTTTCAGAGAACTTTTGTTCACACTATGTTTCCCATGTTTTAGCCCTCATCTGGGGACTGAGTCTCACACAGTAATGCTACAATTTGAGGAACAAAAGTATGTTTCTATGATCATTTATTTTCTCTGTAGTCCAAGTCATTGTGCCCTTGGATTTCCAGTGTCATAATCTTGAGGAGGTTCAAATATTTTGTCAAAGAGATTAATAGTATAGTGATTAAGGGAAAGCACTTTAAAGATAAATTGTTTGAGTTAAAGTCCTATTTAAGGAACTCCCTCAGTGTGACCCTGGGAAAATTATTTTCATTTTGATGACTTGGTTTCCTTAGATACTAATGGGACTTAAGTAACAGTGATGTTTGAATATTCAATGAGTCAATGTACGTAAAGTGCTTACACAGCACCCGACATGTAGCAGGTGTTAGGCAACGACTTGCTTTTATCATGTCCCATACACCTTTCTAATACAGCCATAGGGGCAAACAAAGGTAAGAGTTTGTATCATTCGGACTCTCAAAAGAAAAACCAATTTACTGGGGTAATGGTAAACTAAAAAGAGGTAATTGCATTAATTGCCTATCATTGTATTTATTAGTTACCAAAACCCTCTTGCTAAAGTACACACCAGCAATACAGATTCCCCTAATCATCTTTTTCCATGGAATTCACTTCAAGATCAATGGTTTCCACACATGCAAGTCACTGACGAAACTTAAATCACATGGACTAAGTCTGGGAGCTCTGTGTAGCTTTGCACGCTCTGCTGTGTGAGGAAGCACACTGAAAGGAGACTGGAGCGGGTGTCGGCCCATCCCCCCATTCCAGAACGTCTGGTACATAAGAAGACCGTGCCCCACCACAGGGAGGCTGGTGACTGCAGGCAGCCTTGTGAGGGTTTCCCAGACCCTGCAGTCATGCGTGGGCTGGGCCCCCTGCCCCGCGTCTCTCAAGGCTGTCTCAACAGAATCTCTGGGTCAGCTCCTCATTGGTTGACTTGTTACTTTGAGCACATTAGATGTTGAGTCCTAAGCCATTGTGTTTCAACAGTTTTATCTAATTAAATGAAGCAAAGTGATGTTTTATAAACACTAAAAAGAAAAAAAAAAAACTTTTACAGAATAGAAGAAAGTGTCTTAATGCATTCCAAACCTAAACCTGATTACTTTTAGTTTTGACTTCCCAGATGAAAAGATCCTAAGCATGTATAATAAGAAATCTTTCTATAAGCATTTCATATGCAATTTTCACCAAAAAAAGAGGAAACAATTTGTCCAGGATCACAATGAACAGGTGGTGGGAATGAGACTTTAATTAAGCTAGTTTGGCTGTGAAGTCCCTTCACTCCACCACCATACTGTTGATCCTCCATGAAAAGATCTGATCCCGCTCATGACATGACTCCAGAAAAGTCCAAGGCTACCATAAATGATTATAGAAACACACTTTGATTCCTTATTCCATGAACTGCAGCATTAGTAGCTGTTTTTACTGTGGTTTGAACATAACGTTCTACAATGCATCAAATTTTTAATTAAAGGAAAATATGACATTTTCAAAAAAGAAATGGCTGTTTACTGTACTTTACTGATGATGATAATTCTGGCTATAATTCTCCCTCCTTTTCTATTTGAATACTTCTTTGAGGCCTGCCATCTGTTACAAAGGTAAGTCATCAGGTCTGAGGAGAGGACTGGGCTCTTCAGCTGCCTGAAGACTGTTGTCAAGGCTGGAGAAAATCTAATTCAAGTGTTACTTGCCCCATGTTGCTTTGCAAAACTATTTCCTGTACCATTTCCAGAGAACTAGTGAGCAGCAGCTCAGATTTACAGTGTGGCATGATAAAACCAGAGCCTGAAAGACAACTGCTGGCAGGAGGAGCTGCCAGAGTGCATTTATTTCCTCCTCCTCCCACTCTCAGCGCTGGTGGATTGGACCCAGGAGACTGCTTCCTCCGGCTGGCTCTCTCCAGGCTGTTTCTTTCTAAGACCTGAAGTCAGGCACCTGCCTGGGACTTCCCTGGTGGAGAGACGGCAAACGGGAGAGTTCTCCACATGTGCAGTGGGGCTTACACTGCTATCTGACAAGGGGCTGGTTCTGAACAGAAGACAAATGTGCAGACACACTGCAAAACAGCAATAAATATAATGATATTGGTAGGGCGCTGGACACCAAGGGAACACGAGAGAGAGATTTAAGACAGTCCAATTTATAAGTGGCAACTGAAAGTGCAATAAATATGCCAGTAAAAACAATGGGAAAAATGGATGGTTTAGCAGACGGTATTAGGGAATGTTTTACTACCAGGGAAAAAAAGATAAAAGTGTATCCCTGCGTAACACCATGTTCAAAGTTTGAAACCAGGTGCATTGAAAACCTAAATGTGGAAGGTAAAGTGGTAAAGATAAGAGGAGATAACAAGTAGAATATCTTTATTGGTAGTGAGGGTTTGGCTCCTTATTCTGGAGAATAATTTGGCAACACAAACTCTAACTAAGGCTGTGCAAATCTTAGGAGGTGGGACTGCAGATAAATATTCTAAAGATATTCTCACACAGGGACGCCGTGCAAGGACGTTCGTCCCAGTGTTATCCTGTGGTGATAAGATGCCAGAAACAATCCAACGGTCAATCTCTGGGGAATAATTTGGAGAAATTAAAAGATATAGATGAGGCATCCATATTAACACAGACAAGTCTTATGAAATAAAATGCTGAGTAAAAATAAAGCAGAGTAAGAAAGAATTTGAGCACAACAACCTATCCAATCTTAAAATGTATTCAGCCAACAGAAATAGCTTTTATAATATGTGCGAATGTGTATGTCTTCGTGTGTGTTACATATTCACACACACACAAACGTATGGAATCAAGGCCTTGCTCAGACCACAGACTAAACAATATGATGAATTCAACTTTCTGCAACTGAAGATCATAAAGGAAAATAAATATATACATAAATAATGATCCATTTTGCTGAATTAAACTCTTTCACAATTTTTATTCTTCAAGAAAATAAACCAAGTAGTAGCACAGTGCTACCTTTGTTTAGGAAATTCTCTCTCTCTCTCTGGATGCTACTGTTCATGCAGCAAGCATTTTCACATCTGCCTGCCTGCTCTGGCCCCAGACAACTCTTCTCCTTCCTCTTTACTCTCTTCTACATAGAATGAAATAAAAAAAAGAAAGCAGATGATATTTTGATTCAAATAGTCCAAAACAAAGAAGGGATAGATTCAACCAGCCACATTTAGGTAAAGAGAGTAGACACAGCTCAAATACAAGAAAAAGATAGCTTAAGGGTGACTTCTAAAACATTCTAAATTTATCCTTAATAACCATCATTATTCATTCTTTAACATGTGTGCATGTCAGTTTTTATAAATTGTTTCATTAGGCTTTCATAAGAATCCTGTGTCCTTGTTAATTGTAAGATAGTTGCATAGATGACTAGATTTCCAGTTGTTAGCTATAAAATGGCAAATCAAAGTGTTCTATCCAGGCCTTCTGACCATCATTTAAGTGCTTTTTCCTTGATACCAGGTCAAAAGCTCTTGTGGATATTGATCAACCCAGGTAGGCTATCCTAAGACTTCATGCAACAGTAGTTTCCTGGGACAAGCCCATCAACTCCAGCAGTGTAAAATGCTAAGGATGTTATACAGAAGGATATTTTTATATTGACCTCAGGAAACTCCTGAAATTAACTCCAGCTAAATCACCTTCATATATTCAGATGGGGAAGGATCTACGTATGAATTATTAATATTAAAATCTCATCTCAATATGTAAGTGGACTACACCCTTCTTTAAAATTAATGCTTTAATAAAATGTATTCATTGGTAAATTCTGGGCATTTATGAAGAATCTACTCATACTTTTTCTACATATGCTTTTGGTTAGAATTGGTTTTATTTCCTGATTTACATCTTTTCATTACACCTTCATTATGAGTTTTTGAATTCAATAATGTGATAATTTAAAATCTGCAGGAAGCATGTAGATAACAACTGCTTAGTCGGTGGAACCCTGAGGGGCAAATGTGAGATAAGAGGAGCCTTTTTGGGGGTATTAATTTGACTTATAGAATTTTTCTTTTGAGGAATGAAAATCATTTGACTAAATTACTTTTCTGTCTCTTAAAACTTTGTGAGAAAATGTGGAAGACAGATACTATTAATCAATTTATTTCAAATTAAGAATCAGTTTGTTTTCATCATTTGGAGAGACTTAGATATTTACATTTACTAAGGTATATGCATTGTACCTGTAACATAAATCATAGACTAAGTAAAAAAAAAAAAAACCTCAAATTCCAAGTTTGATCACAATATCAATTTTATTTATACTGAGACCAAGACACAGAGGTTAAAAAAATCATCCTTGGTGACAAAGGTAAACTGAGGCAGAGAAAGGATTCCAATCCCGGGCCTTTGCCTAGTGCTGCTGTTCTCCCACAATTCTGCCTCACAGACAGACCATAAACAGTGATAAACAGATGTGTTTATGTGCACGTGAAGTCCATTAAAACAATAAAGCAGAAATGCATAAAATTTCATTTGCAAACAAACCCTACTCATCTGTAGGACTGTGGGCTTTTCCCAAATGATTACAATCTCCCAGAACTGTCCATGAGTGACATCTTACTCATCTTCCATGTGTTAAATGATGTATCATATGTAAAACAAATAATAGTATTTAGAAAAGGTACTTATTAAGATGTAATAATTAATATATTTTTGTTGGTAAAGCACCATTAAACTCCTCTTTCAGGCTAAAATTATAAAAACTTAGAATTTTATACGGCAGCTTAGAAAGAGGCCATCCATCCCCTTCTGAACTCCAACAGCGGGTGAGATGGGAATAATTGTCTATTTAATCAATTATATTGATGTATGTTTTGAACTAGGAAGTTTTATACTCAAATTTAAAGGTGAAACATAGAGTACTCAAAGGCCTTAGCAAAGAAGTTAAAATCATGTAATCATTATAATTGCATATGAAGAAGAAATTAATCTTCCAAATGACAAATAAGAGTCTAAACCATAGATAAAATCTCCTAAGGAAATCTGAAATTTTAGTATTTGTTTAATTGCTAGAAGTGACACTCTATTTTAAAATGAGTGGACAAATACTACATTCATTGCTCCCTTTACTTGTTTATATGTATGAGGGACAAGTTCAGATCTGGCTCTTTTGTTGATATGATAGATAAATAAAACAAATAAACACACAATCAAGAGAAAGATATGGTTAAATTTACATTTTTCTGCCAGAAGTAAGTCTATACCTATGCCTATGGGCAGCGATGCCGTAATCCTTGAGGAAAGTGTAATTGGAATATCATAATGGACTGGGTCTAACTTCCTTATTTATTACAGAGGGAAAGCTAAGGACCAAAGAGAGCAGGTAAATTTCTCAAATTCCTAAAGTAGATGAGTAGTTGTGGCAGAGACTCCTATGTCCCAGGCCAATGGAATTTGATAACATCAAACTTCTTCTGGTGTTATTTGAAAAAAAAAAACAAGACAAGACAAACAAAACAAACAACAATGAAAAACCCCTTTAGAGCTCTGGTTATTTTCTATGGCATCACAGAGTGAGTGCCTGGCAGCCTGGGACTCTCACTTTGACATTCTGTGTCCAGGCCATGACCCGCTGGCTCTCGATAGATCAGGCCACACACTTAGCTTGCTTTGTGGATTCTCTGACCCTTTGCAATCTGGTAAACAGTGAAAGGTAAAAACAATATGGCAAAATTTGGAAACCCCCACTTTTATTATCCTACTGTAATGTTCTAACTGAGATAATATGCTAAGAAGGCAAGCATTTCATGGTAATTGATATCACTGGTCTCATCTTGACAGTAGGTTCCCCCTCATAATTCTGCATTAAAGGATGGATTTTACAACATAATTTACATCTAATTAACCACAGACAGCAAGGTAAATGATTTGCCAAACTATTTCAAATTGTGCTCTTGTGAATCAATGGAACAATACTGATTCACCTGACATATTAGAACAACCTGTGCCAATAACATGGTATTTCAAAATTAACAATGATTTGCCAAGCATTGTTCTTCTTTTATCCTACAATATTGCTTTTGATGAACCAAAAAGAGAACAAAAATCATTTTTAAAATAAAATCTTAATTTTCTTACCGTCACCAAATGGCTACATATAATGCCTATAGTTTAAGGTTAGAGAGGCTTTTGTCATGGAAAATCACAGCCATATGTGTGTAATATACACGTCAACCCCAACCTAACATTTTTGACATAAACCTATGAGCTTTAAGAAGAATATGTATTTCTGATATATGGAAAGGCAGAGGAAAACAGAAAATACTGAAATGGTAAAATGTAAAAAGAAGACCAGTGAAAGAAAGAAATAGCAAAGTGTTCATTGAGAAAATACTGAAAGCCAGCATTGTTTATTGGCAATGAAAGGCAAGCTGTTTTGTAATGTAATTGCACCAGTCTATCTAAGCTCAATTTGCTCTTATTATCTTGTAATTTCACCGTGTGCCTTCCCATGCTCTAGCCACTTTGCTTCCTCTACTGAAAGAGTGAACAGGTGGCTGCTTCCTCACCAGGAGCCAGTTACACTACCTGTCCCCAAATGATCAAACATGTCATGTCTGTGATGTGTGTAGGATCTTGCTGTTTGTCAACAGGAAGTTGTAAAGTGGCTTACAAAGGTTCTGCAAGAGTGTGCAAGAAGCTTTATCGAAGCAATTTACCTTTAAATGGCACAAGCAAACATTTAAAGAAAAAATTGTACGTTCTCTAACTATACGTTTCTTGGGTTTTCAAATGAAAAAAAGAAAAACCCTTGTGGTTTATGACATGCTAATTAGTTATGACCAATTTGTTATATTTTTCTCAAAGAGAAACAATTTAAATCAACTGGAGCTATGCATTTCACATTGAGAGCAAAGAGTTACATCCTTACTGATGTTACCAGTATTGTCAACAGTGGACTTAACTCAGACACATTGAATAAAAATAAATCTGAGTTGTAATCCTAAGAGCAGAAAGCATGGAACATAAATCTGACTGCCTTTTATTTTAACTGATCTCCTTAATGAGCAGTGACTGTAAAACACGGTTAACAGTTGAATTTTCACAAAACATAACATCTTATTCAATGAAATATAAAATTGTTCTAGGAAGAATCAGAAGCAGAATGCTGGCCTTCCTCTGTTAAGACTCAGTCACAGAACACTAGACTGTGAGCTCCTTCAAGGCAGTGAATTATATCATATTCTTCTTTGAACTTCAGTAGTTAATGCAGAATCTAGTGTATAATAGGAATTCAGTACATAAGTGTTGAATGGATTAATAAATGAATGAAAGCTACCAAATGACTCTTATGGGTAATTTAATTTTCAAATAAAAAATAGGGCATACAGTAACACAAACAAATGTTTTCCTATTGCTGGCAAAATAACCTCCATTCAAATGTGCTGTAGAGGAGAATTAACTTAGATCAGAATTTAATTTAGATTAGGATTTGGAATTAGAATTCAAAGAACTTTAATTCTTAGATTTGCTACTGAAATCAATTTAAAATTTCATCTCTTTATATTTTTTGGAAAGGCTATATGTCATGCTTAACATATTTAATATTCATACTTATTAAAATGTTTATTTCTTCTGACATATATTAAATGTTCTGTTCTGTTGTATAAATGCCACATGGTACCTAGAGGCTGGGAGAATTGACACAAGGATTCTGTGTGTTCTTACAGTGTGTTTAACACCCTGGAGTTTGAATGTGGTTAACTTCCCTCTACAAAGGGCTGTAATCCTTCACCCACAGAACAAATTCAGAACAAACAAGTGTCAGTGGCAAATCACACTATAGTCAACTTATAATTTGCTTTTTGACATAAACCATCCACCTCATTCTCTACCTGTGGCTCTCACAGTGTGGTCCCCACATGAGCAGCACTAGAAACTTGGTAGAACTACAAATTCACAGCCTCCATCCCACAACTACCAATTCAGAAACTCTAGGATTGGGGCCCAGAAAACCCAAGTTTCAACAAGCCATCGAAGTGATTCTGTTGCATACTCAATTTTGAGAACTACTGCTCTATGATATAAAAAACAATAAAAAGACATAAGATAATTAAAAAGTACTGTATTTTCATTTTATGAATTTCATCCTTAAATTCATGGTATCCCTGTTGGGTTAATTATGTTTCTACAAAAGTTTCTAGGATCCAGGACAATCTCCAATCCTGGAGATTGTCAAAAAATCCGTCTCAAGGATAAGAACAAGTTGTGACTTCTGGACTTTTGTACTTTTCCTACTGGCCCTCTTGGGATTTGGGAGGAAGCATATATCTCATTGGGGTGCACTGCTCTGGCCCATTTACAAAGTGACCCAAAAGTGTTGAGTGAGGTGCAGAACACAGAAAGGCTCTGCAAGAGGTCCAGGCTGCTATGCAAGCCGCTCTGCCTCTTAGGTTACAGAACTCAGGTGTCAGTGGCAGACAGGGATGCTCTTTGGAGCCTCTGTCCCCTACAGGGGAATCACAGCCAGGTCCTTAGGATTTTGGAGCAAGCCTCTGTCACCCTCAGAAGATATCATTCTCTTTTCAAAAAGCAGGTTTTGGCCAGCAACTGGGACTTAGTAGAAACCAAAAATTTGATCATGGGCCAGCAAGTTACCTGTGACCGGAGTGTCTATTATGAACTGTGTATTGTTTGGCCCGAAAACCCATGAAGCTGACTATGCATAGCAGTGCCCCATTATCAAGTGGAGCTAGGATACACTGGACAGGGCTCAAGCAGGCCCCGGAGGCACAAGTAAGTTCCACGAGGAAGTGTTCCAAATGCCCCTGGTCCCCCCTCCTGCTGTACTACCTTTTCTCCCCCTGCCTGCACCTATGGCCTCGAGGGAATTGCCCCATGACAAATTGAGAATGAAAGAATCTCTTGCATAGTTTACTGGTGGATCTGCATGACATGCAGTCACCTCCTGAGGGTGGGCAGGTGCAATGCTACAGCCCCAGTCAGGACAGTTCTGAATACAATCATGAAGGCAAAGCTTCCGGTGGGCAGAGCTTGAATGAGTGTGTCTGGTTGATCATTTTGCTGAATGGGAACTATATGGATTCATGAGCACAGGTTAATGGTTGGCTGCATGGTTAAGAATTTGAAGGAACATGATTTGAATATTGGCATCAAGGAGGTCTGGGGAAGGAGGCATGTGAGTAGACCTCTCAGAATGAGCGTGCAATGTAAAGATATTTGTGTTCTACATGAATGACTACCAACAAATGACTTCCGTGGAGTAATATTTTAATAATGAAAATAAGATTACCTGTTCTGCTGCTGTCAGCCAGTCTCTTTCTGTCACACAGCCATTACTGTCATGTTCCATGGGCTGGTGACAAAGGGGCTAAGGTGGCAGGAATGGATGGTATGCATGAGCTAAGCAGCATGGACCTCTGCCCACCCAGGATGATCTGGTTACAGTCGCTGCTAACATGGCACTCTTTCCTGGGTGACTAGCAGCTGCCGGGTTGATCATGTGGTACCATTTCCATCATGGTGGAATAGATATTTACTATATGTGTTGATTTGTCTTCACTGATTACAGTGCTTTTGTCAAAATTACCATCCACAAACTTATAAAATGTCCTGTCAAATATCATGACATTATACATAGCATTACTCGTGACCATAGAACTCATTTTATAGCAAAAGAAGTGTGACAATTGATCCATGCTCATGAATTCTCTGCAACCTAAGTTTATATCTGGATGGTATTGTATAATTTAGTATTTCTTTTTTTTTTTTTTTAAATTTTATCAGCTACCCAAGAATATCATTTACTTAACAAGGCTGCTACAAAAATGAAATAAAATTTTATTATTACTTTTTTTAGGTGTAAAAGTTTTTTGTACTTACAAATAGCAAAGCTATATTTCAAACCAGAACAACAACAAAAAATTCCCCAGTTTTCCCTGAAATCATATAATCCATTTAAAAGATTGACATAAAATTTTTAAGTAAATTTAAGTTCCAAATTTTTTTTTAAGTTCCAAATCTTTTGATATTTGTTTCATTAATCTAAATAAAACATAACAAGTGCATATTCTTTGTTCAACATACTTTCGCAGAAAGGTTTTTGAGAACTTTGAAAAATAACTGCTAGAGTTTCATTCTCCCTGTACACCCATGTAGCAATTAGTTTGGAAATCTAAAAAAACACCTATTTATTATACCAAGGTAGTATAAAATATCTTAATAAAAATAAATGAAAAATGGTGTGCACTGTCTGGGGGATGGGAATACTTGTGGCTCTAGCTTAGGCAATGCAAAGGCCAAAATCAAAGGCCATGTAATCAAACTGTTTTTACCTCCATTATATTCCGAAATTTAAAAAAAAGAAAATAAATAAATAAGTAAATATAAAATGTAATACCTTCTTTTGCATTATTTATGAAAATGCCATGCCAATGTAGTAAAGGCTATCACCTCAATATGGCTATAGACAGTATGAGTTACTTTTCTAGGTATAAAAATTTTTATTTATTCATGTTGACCCACAATAACTCTCAGTCAATTGTTCCTGGGTGAAGCTGTCAATTTCATGAAACAGTAGCAGCAAAATTATTGTTTGGACATGCTAATTAATTTTTTTTTTTTTCAGGCAAAGTCTCACTCTGTTGCCCTGGCTAGAGTGAGTGCCGTGGTGTCAGCCTAGCTCGCAGCAACCTCAAATTCCTGGGCTCGAGCGATCCTCCTGTCTCAGCCTTCCAAGTAGCTGGGACTACAGGCATGCGCCACCATGCCTGCCTAATTTTTTCTGTATATATATATTTTAGTTGTCCAGATAATTTCTTTCTATTTTTAGTAGAGACGGGGTCTTGCTTTTGCTCACGCTGGTCTCAAACTCCTGAGCTCAAATGATCCACCTGCCTCGGCCTCCCAGAGTGCTAGGATTACAGATGTGAGCCACTGCACCTGGCTTGCTAATTAATTTTTAATGTCCATTTATGATTTTTGACAAATGTTTTCCTGTCCTTCTGGACCTTTCTGTTCAAATTTAATAATGCCACTGTAGAAATAATATTAGTTTTACTAAAGAAAATTTTATATAAAATTTAAATAATTTGAATATTACATAATTGGGTTAAATGTAGTTGATCATGATAATATTTGCTGATTGAATGACTAATATTCTAAAAACTTTTTCTACAAAAGTTTTAGATTGTGTCACTTGCAAGCAAAAGCAGAATATGCAATGACTTTGGATAGCCTAATGATTGTTTTTGAGAAAAAGAACTAGGGATATCACTTTGACAAGAGACAATATGCAATTCCTGTTGCTCCAGAAGTCTCGGTGTTCTTCCTTAAGTCACCTTGAAATAAAATTTTAAGTACAACATTTTCCAAAAGTATTTGTGAGCAAGGCAAAAGCATTTCATGTAACCAAAATGTTTGTACCTCCATAGCATCCTGAATTAAAAAAAAAAATCCATTAACTGAAAAAAAAAGTAAAAAAATGACTTGATTTCTTAAACTCATTCTGTAGTATTATTTGCTTACTATTTGATAAACATTACATTAATCACTTTATGCATATTATCCATTGATGCCTATCATAACATTATAATCTATATGGGAACTGACTCTGAGAGTTTAAGAAACTGTCAAAGGTGTCACAACTAGCGAATGGTAGCATAAAGTTTTGGCCTAAGTAGTATTGCTTTAGACAACTTTTTACACAACCTGTATCTATTTTCTAAGTATACTGTAGAACTCTATCACCTTATGGAATAATTTGTCATCCTCAGAAAAATCAGTATCACTTTGATTAAGAAAATCTTAAGTTTTTCCTTGTTTTGCTAAAAATGAATAATCATAATTTTTGAAAATTGAAAAGAATTGAGAAAGTTTTGTGGGAATAAATGTTATTTTAAAAGGCAATAAAGCCTACATTTCACAAAAATGACATTTAATTTTGAAGGGAGGATATTTTAAATTTTTTACCAGAAATATACTAGTCATTATATTTTTACATTTGGAGATCCAATGTATATTGTTTAAACATTTAAGCAATATGAATGACATCCGACGAATGGGATGTGAAGGAGGATGTTTTAAGTTGAGAGTGAACAAGTTGAGACACATATTAAATTTCCATTGGTCACCTTGATAACAATGGTTTCAGTGGAATGGTTGGTCAAAATCTGTTTGTAACAGTTGCCAAGTGAATAGAATATGAACATTTGGAAACGTGGAGTACTGACAACTACTCTGAGGGGCTGGTATTGTGGGAAGCAGACATTTCAGGGTGGGGCTACATAGAGAAGTGGAAGTAAAGAAGGAATTTTATTTTTAATTTTAAGACATAACCATGTTTGTGTTCTGATGGAAATAAATAGATTAGAGAGAGGCAGATTGGTGATACTTGCATAAATAAGATACAATTTCAGGAGCAAAGTCCTTAAACTGGTGGAAAAAAATGAAATCAGATA
>RJWJ010019333.1:0-22907 GCA_004363605.1 Indri indri | reverse complement strand
ACATTTCTACATTTTTTTAAGCATTAGGAAAAAAAGTGAAAAGGTAAAGTCTGGGTAGGAAAGGGGGAAGATCATAGTTCACACCTGCACAGTTCTTTCAGGCCTTGTTTTGTGAGGCCTTTCTATTGGTAAACACCACAGACACTGTGAACACCGACAACACATGCGCGGCTTACGAAACCGTACGGTGGACCCCTTGTGAGCACCACCCATGGCAGCAGACAGGACCGACTTGTACAGCTCTCATCAACAGAACTACTGAATCCTCCAGAAAGCGCGCTAAGCTCCAGCTGACTACTCCCTGACACAAACGGAGGCCGACGGTTCTGGAGACACGGACTGCCGCCCAAGGTGGCCACCACAGCACTGCTGCACTCTTACATGAGACTTGGATTTGGATTTTCGTTAAAACGGCGGAATACGTTTTAGTGTCATGGTCTGAACTTTTACTGTGGCAGACGGTATTTAGTTTTTGAAACAATTTGTTGCGTGTATGTTTGGTAAATAGTTTTTCCCCCCCAGTGTGGGTTTTTTCCTAAAATTTCTTTTTCATTTTTTAAGACTTCTTTTTTGTCATTATTTTAGACTTACAGAAGAGTTATAAAGAAAGTACAAAAAGTTTCCACATACCCTTTACCACCTTTTTCTAATGGCTAACATCTTACATAGTGCAATGGTGAAAACACTGGACACAATTCTATTAACTAAAATACAGACTTCAGTCAGGCTCCCAGGAGCTAATCCCAAGATACTACATTACCTTTAGTTGTCGCATCTCCTTAATCCCTTCAAACCTGTGACTTCTTCTCAGTTTTTCTAGTCTTTCATGACCCTGACACTCTAGAAGAGTACTGGGCAGGTGTTTTGTAGACTGACCCTCGCTCTGCGTGTGTATGATGTTTCTGTCATGGTTAGAAGGAATCTAAGGGATCCTGGGAGACAGACCACAATGCCTTCTCACCACGTGATCTCAGAGGGTTACATGATACACCACCACACCGGTGATGTTAACCTTCACAACCTGGGTACAGTGTCTGTCAGGTTTCTCCGCTGTAAAGTGACTTTTTCATAGGTACTTCCTACGGGGAGAATTATGTTACTTACTAGGAAATAAGATGCCACTGGCGATACTCACTTTGATTTTTGGCTCTCCACCAGGCTTGTGACTGACTTGTGGGGCATCCGTATCCATGTCAACTTCTGCTTTATCTTCAGCTTGTCCAAGGAGAACCTGGGTCCAAGCTCTTAGGCCAGCTTGTAGACGAACGCCCAGTATTCTCTCAATCTACAGAGAAAGCAGTGTCAGAGAACAGTGTTTCTTCTGAAAATTAGCTCACAAAGCATGCGAATTAGAAAGCAGTAGGTGTTTCAGGTCAAAGATAAAAGTTACTAACTACAATCCTCCATCTCTTCGTTCTCAGTCTCACTTCGTCACTTTCTCCCGTCTTGGGTAACTCGTCACAGTTAGGCTGACTGTGTTCTCCACCTTTGGGCTAACTGAATCACCACACTTTCCGCTTGTGTCAAGGAAACTAATACAAATGCAGCTGATGCAGTGAAGGTCTTGGTATTTGTTCAATATAATAGAAAACACACAAAAGTGTTTTCCTGGCAGCCTCTGAGATAAAACTGGAAAAACTATAACCTGGATATCAAACCATTTTCTTTCTTTTTTTTGAGACAGCGTCTGGCTCTGTTGCCCTGGGTAGAGTGCCGTGGCATCAGCCTAGCTCACAGCAACCTCAAACTCCTAGGCCCAAGTGATCCTCCTGCCTCAGCCTCCCGAGTAGCTGGGACTAGAGGCATGCACCACCATGCCCGGCTAATTTTTTCTATATATATATTTTTAATTGTCCAGATAATTTCTTTCTATTTTTAGTAAAGACAGGGTCTCGCTCTTGCTCAGGCTGGTCTCGAACTCCTGACCTGAGCGATCCACCCGCCTCAGCCTCCCAGAGTGCTAGGATTACAGGCGTGAGCCACCACGCCTGGCCCAAACCATTTTCTTTTAACAAGTAAAGAAGAAAGTCTTCTCTCTGATCTAGAACAACACTAGTAAATTTCCTACACATAAGTAAGCCTTTGCCCAACAGTCTGCCTTAGGCCACAGACAACTATCCTGGGAAGTCGGTGAGGGTAGCTGGACAAGAACCAGGGGTTTTCAGACCATCTGTGGGTTCAGGAGGGTGGGGTTTGTTAACTTTCACGTGTTAGCACCCCATTATGCAGATACACTGCAACTTATTTTTCCATTTGAAAAGAGAAAAGGAAAAAAACCAAAAAGAGCTTGGGGATTGACAGAGCACAACCTGTAACCTCTGCTACAAAACATTCTCCTTTCTAAGATGTGCGTGCACACACATGGATGTACACACACACACACACACACACACACACACACACACACTCTCCACCCCCCACCCCACTCCTCTCCAGGGCTGGGCCATGGTTCTCTACACCAGGAATAAGGGTGTTCTGTGGCTGGGGACTCCTTTCTAAATCCGGTGGCGGGGAGGGGCAGGGTCATCAGGAGGACCCTGGAGGGCCAGGTAAGGCAACCTCAATCCTGAGAGGAACAGGGAAGGGCAAAGAGAAGTTGTCAAATATCCAGCAAAGAAAGGGACCACTTCCTCCTCCCTCACAGCTTCCTGCTTCCAACCCGGCACTGGCCTGAGTACTGATGTGCAGGACCACAGTTCGGCTCCACCATTAGTTAAACGGGGTTCTGCAGGGGAACTGGACTATCACAGATAATTTCTAAGGAAAAATCCTTTTCAGTGATAACTAATACGCTTACTGAGAAGGGTCTACTCTTAGGTCCGCAGAAGATGGAGCGACCCCTCGCCCTCACCTGCATGTCAAGCTTGTTGACCCAGATGGGCAAGTTGGAGTAGGAGTGCAGGTTCAAGTCGTCCACCGCCTTCTGGACTCTGTTCAGTATCTCTGAGAAAGTCTTATGATCGTACATACAGGTTTCCAAGGAACGGACTTCTAGGTCTATCTTTTCTTCAATAATCAGCAGATCGTCCACCTGAAGGAAAGAATATATGATATTTAAAATATCAGCTCACTCTGTTCCTTTATTTTTACATACTTTCTTTTCAGGTAATTAACAAATCCTCAAGGCAGAGAAGTTCTTCCATGAATAGCTGATCTTAGATGTTGAGGTGAAGAGAACACTGACCCCCACACCTGTGTCCTCACGGTGGGAAGGGGTACACAGGGAATACCATCAGTTTCCCTTCCCTTCCTCACTCCTGCTCATGGGAGGGGTGGCCTCTGATGGCAAGTCTGGGAAAAGGAAATAAATGTGCTCCTCTCAGCCCTGGGAGCCAGCCACGCTGAAGCGCGTGCTCTGGCCTGCCGTGCAAGAGACTGGGAAGACATCTAAGTCTGGGGTGCACCGTTAGCAAGGGCTCGTGGCTGCAGACTAGAGCCATGCTCTCCGTTCCCCTCTATCAGTAACAAAGCTCCCATTTTGCTCTGTCAGATTCCAATGTCCTTCAGCTCTCCACTGGTTTCTAAACTCAGGGTGTCACTTACTGGCTCCCCGAAGTCCCAGCACCATCAATACCATGGTGAGTGAGATGGTTCCTTCTCCCCCTCAGCTCACAGGCCTTAGGCTGTATTAATTATGCATGCTTGTACAGGAGAACTAACATTTAAACTGCGTAATTCATTACCAAGGCACTTGAAGATTAAATTAGAGCACACCTTTTCTTGGAAGTTGAAGACAGTCTCTGCTAGGCGCTGTACGTATGGATCCAGTTTGTAGGACTCCCACACCAGTGCAATGCCTTCTGCAATCAAAGCCTGCACTTCCTTTTTCAAGCCAGCTACCAACAGTGAAATGGTGTTACGCTCCTCCACCTTCTCACAGGTCCTCTCGTAAGTACGGACGCTTTCGATCAGCGAGATGGCAAACGGGTAGAGCTGGTTTGCTTGATGAGCCTTGTTCACAATTGCCAGGGGGACTCGGAAACCAAGCCACTTGAGGTTTCGGACTTCTTTTGAAAGTGTGATGATCTCAGGAAGAAAGTTAACTTTCAGTTTAAGGACATTTCCAGTTCGGCCGCGAACCCGAGTACTTTCGATGGTAAAAATGCGCCCCGAGACGCCCAGGTTGCGCTGTTGCACCTTCCTCGCCCAGTCATCGAAGATTTCTTGTGTGTTGAGCTTCATGCGGAAGCTGTCTCCATCTTGCTTCAGCTTCTGCCCTTCCACGTGGTTCTCCCAACCCTTGCCAAGGACATCCTCCACGCGTTTCATGTAGGCTGTCAGCTGCCTGTCAATCTGTTTAGCCCAGATGATAGACCCCGACACAGGGGGCAGGTCACGAACGTGACTCATCTTACAAGCCTGACTTTGTGGGTACTGGACCTTGAACTTGTCGTGAAGAGATTCGATGTCATCTTTCACACGCTGGATCAGCTGGGTCTGGTACTCACGAATGGCCCCACGGATGTGAGGCCTGACGAATAGGGCGTTGAACCTGGAGAAAATCCTGAACATCTCGTTGGCATTCTTGGCTGTGCCAAGTTGATCTCGAAGGCGAGCGGTGATCCGGGTCTCCACTCTGTCAATCCTCTCGTCGTATCGCTTCATTGCAGCTTCCCAGGCCTCTGTGCCTTCTTTGGAAACATCCAGCCCGTCTACTTCCTTGACATTCTCATAAGCAAGGTTTACTTCCTCAATAGCATTCGCATCAGCAGCATCAAAGAGAACCTCGGCTACTTTCATATCTTGGGGTTCAGGTACCTCTCCTTGATTCTGTTGTGCAACTGCTGTGACCTAAAAAAGAAAAATTTGTAACAAAAAAGTGTTTAAAAATAGTACTTTGTTATACATACCACACAAAAACTACCAGTCAGCAATACAGGTTTTTAAACTTTTAGTCAAACATTTTATAACCACAACTCAACAAAGCCAACTAAAATACCTTAGAGTATAATTTAACTCTGTACTATAAAGGTTTTCTGACAATGTCATTGTCGGACAAGATTTTTTTAAAGGAAGAAAAGAATTGGTGAAGAAGAGAGAATGATAAATTCAGAAGAGAAAAAAGCAGGTACAAGGAAAAGGAGTCATTTAATTCTTTAATAAATATATAAATATATAATTATTATCCATATTTTACAGATGAGTATTCTGAGAAAAAGGGATTAAATAACGTGTTCTAGTCACATAGTTAGTAAATGGTGGGATTAGGATTGAAAATCCAGGAAGTAGCCTGAGCAACAGTGAGACCCCATAGCTATTAAAAATAGAAAAAATTAGCCGGCATGGTGGCATGTGCCTGTGGTCCCAACTACTCAGGAGGCTGAGGCAGGAGGACCACCTGAGCCTAGGAGTTTGAGCTTGCAGTGAGCTATGATGACACTACTGCACTCTAGCCAGGGTTACAGAGTGAGACCCTGTCTCAATCAATCAATCGATCAATCAATAAATTGACACCCAGGAAGTCTGGTTCTAGGTTTCACATAAGACAAGAGAAGGGATGAATGGACAGAGAATATTAAAGATTTGGATTGAAACAATATAATACAGAATCACTAGATCTTAAAGATGACAGTGACGAGACAAAAATGGAGATGAAGAGGTACTCCGCAGTACAAAACAGAAAGTAGTAGTTAAATCTTAAAAAACAAAAGGCATTTAGACAATGCCTGTAAAAAATTTTTAGAATGCAGATCATACCTGTGGCCTCAGGACCCTGACAATGACAGCTCTCAGCTGTTCATGCTGGCGTCTAAATTTTCTCATCTGGTCAAGGCGAGCCTGAAGCTTCCTGTGGGCAGGGTTGATACGCCACACCATCTTCAGATTTTCCTCCCTTTTTCTTTTGACAATGTCTCTCAGCAACACCTGAAGTTTCTCGTACTCATCATCCCAAGTCTGAAAAACTTCAAAGCATGCTACCATAACCTAGGATATAAGAAAGGAAGCTTATTATTAAAATATATTCTTATCTTAATGCCTTGAGGTTGGTCTTCTAATATATTAAAACTTACTTTTTCAAATTCTTCATAAGCAACATGCATCAATTTTCTAGTGCCCAATACTTTGAGCAATTGAGAACTCAAGTCTCTTGAAATAGCCTCCACCAAACGCAGTGCCCTCTGAATGGGATATTTTGTGTTTCGGATCTTTCTCAAATGGGTGAAAATTGCAACAAGTGCCTGCCTTATTTTGTCCAGCTCAGTGGCAGAGAGCAAATCATTCAGAGGGAAATCTTTCATCAGAGGATTGTAGTCATTCACGGTTTCTAAAGCCTGTTTTAGACCTATATTAACAGAGAAATAGTTAATGGTTTTCACACAAAATAATAAAATTAAGTAAACTATGTCATTACGATGGAATATTTTAATGTTGCAAATGATCTAGTGACACGGAAACTTTGTGATATTGAAAAAAGAACATGTCATTAATAGGATAACCCTAGTGTGGTTCCATTTTTGCTTTTGTAAGAGTACGGGTCAACTCACACACTCCAAAGGCTGTGGCTGGCAGCCTCATAGAATTTGTCTCTTTTGGTTTTCTATGTTACCTAAATATTCTGCCAATAACAAGTTTAGAAAAACTAAGATTTTATCCTTGAGAACACTAAAATTTAAATTTTATACCTAACTTCAAGTTAGCTGAATGTGTTACTATGGACATGGACTCACGAAAGCACTTGGGTCCTGGTCTATGTCTTGAATTCCTCTGGCATAAGATCAAAAAAAGTATTAGGAAAGAAAGAAAGGTTTTGGAGGTGTTAAAAAATAATGAAGGTATACATTTCAGCATAGTGAATGCTCAGGCAATGTGTGCAATGTGATCAAAGTAACTGGAAGATTTCTACTTGGAATTTCCTCTAACATTTAAAATGTGGGTACCACACTTTTTTGGAAGGGGGGAGGGGCAATATATGACAACTATTGCAGTCTTAAGTACTTGTTCTAACAGGTCTCTTGAGGGCGTAGAGTTGTTCAGAAATGCCTAACAATTAATAACGCCTGGTATTCAAATATTTGTGTGCTCAGTGCGTGCTAACGCAACATCACTCACACTGTTCCTCACTCAGAAAACTAAATTTATTTTGACCACGTGTCAGAGTAGGGAGGAAGACAGAAGAGAAAAGAAGGGGGCAGGTAAAAAGAGGCAGAGAAAGCAGGACTGACCAGCTGTCCCGCCACAGCCCTCTGGGCAAGTAACTTCTGCTTAACTTAAACCAGCTTCCCGCCTGGGCTGTCAAAAGCACACTGGACTTCATACCGAAAAGCACAGCCTACTCAAGGAGCCACGCAGTTGGAGACAAGAGGGAGATACCTAGGGCCCACTATACTCATGCCCAGAAACTGTTTTATGTTCTCAAAACCTCTGAAGGGAAAGGGAGGTATGTGGGAAAGTAATTTTCATTACCTAGCACTGAGGGAAAGATGAGAGATGATGCAAGAGAGGAAGTAAACACAGCAGTACATCTGTTAGTTTTCACCTCAGTTATCAAAGAAGCTCTCACAGAAGCCAAACCGACAACTGACTGATGAGATTATTAGTTCTAGTTGTTACCTGTGTCAGTGTCAAAACTGACAGTGGCATGGAAACGCTTGCCGTGTTTCAAGATATCCAGAGTCAGGAGAACTTCCGGGCTCTCTCGTTTCTCCTGGATGCGGTATAACGCACGCTCCAAGTTCAGCCAAAAACTAATTTCCTGTAAGGCGGTTCCAGATGCAGGATCTCGATCGAGTTTGGTCACCTTTGAAGATAAAATGACATCTAAGGGTATTCACTATTTAAACAAAGGTAAAAGTATGATTAACTAAACATGTGCATTACAAGCTAATTTTTATATTTCAAGTAGATTTCTTTCCCTGTAAATCAAAAGCGGTTTAATGTGAAATTAACGGCATGAGACTGCTGAGATAAATGCTCTATCGGGGTAATATTTAAACAATCTCAAACTGTGCCCTGACCATTCTGCCCAGACCACTGCTAGTCCTGTGCTGAGCATTCCCGGGACCGAGAGGAAATACCACTAACAACTTATCACAGATTTTGTCTCTCTGACAAAAACTTGATCAGTTTTCCCATCGATATTAAAGAATAACACATTTTACATGTAACTTTCAATACCAAGCTCTTACTTTTTGAATTTCTCGGATCCAGCGGTTAACTCCAGATTGTAACTGATTGAGAAAAGTTGGGTCTTCAACCTTATCTCCGAAGTCTGTAACTTTTGGCTTTTCTCCACGTTCATAACACTGTTTTGCAACATTTGTAATAATTGGATGAATTGGCAGGCTGATCTCTGGAATCTCAATATTCTGCTGCAAGTGAAGGAGTCCCATTTCAAGTTCTGCAATCTTTTTTTCAACTGAAGGAGCCATTTTATCACCATCCCTATAAAGATATGAAATACCTCAAAATTAATGCGCTGGTGGTCTCCAAAGAGATTCTATTATTTCAGGTCTGTGAAATATTAATAACATACATATTTATTGATGTGAAGGATTTATATCCTCTTGGTTTACTAGCTTTACCTTTCCCATTCTGGAGTTTTACATCATCTTCCACGCTATCTTGTGAACACGAAGTGAAATACGATATTCAAACCACAGAAAGAAAAAAGGTGTTTACCTGTCTGCCTTGCCAGACTCTCTGATATAGGACTTAAAAAAAGGAGCCACCGCATTGCTAATGAAAGAGTGCAGTGTTTCATAGGGCGAGTCTTCGCTGAGTGTGAGCACTCGGAGTTGAGAAGATACTGGTTTGTCTGCATCAATTACAGGAGTACGTTTAATGAATGCCAAGCTAAAAAGAAAGCAAAAAAAGAAATTAGAACAAAGAGTCTTACGCCTAATTTGTTTTATTAATTTAAAAATCATATTAAGAATAGACTAAATTTTTGGTTTTCTAATAGCGACATGTACTACTGCTTGTCTTTCTTTACTTACTATGCGAGGACTATTGAATCAAGGTTATGGTGATAGCACGTGGCCATGAAACTAAGAAAAGTTAACTTGTCTCATATGTGGGTTTAATTAATAATCTTGGCCTAAAACTAACCTGCCCTAGCAACTGCAAGTTACAAGCCACGAAGGACTTAGATTTTACACCAATTTGTACCATTTATTTACTGCACTAAGTCATATATCAGCTTCAGTAAACAAAAGTCCCTCATAGGTTGAAGTGGCGAGAGGGCGTTCCAGGCTCCCCTTAGCCTGACCCTAACCAATGCTTCCAGTTTCACCTCTTGGTATCCCTACCCCGAGACAACACTTAAACTAGATGTCCCATTACCTAAACATGTGCTTTGTGTCTTTGCTTAAGAAATCCATATTCATCTTCTGTAATTCTGACCCTCAAAACTCAATTCCAGAGTGACCTCTTAATGGGCTTTCCCTCATCAGAAGCAATCTCTCCAATCCCCACGCTTCCATGGTATTTTGCCACCTACTAGTTAGTTATGTACCTGCCAATCTTCCTCCCAAAGACCACAAGCTTCTTGGGAATAGAACCAGGTTTTATTTCTTTGTATATCACTCTGTATCTACTGCCATTCCTTGCAAATAACAGGTGCTCAAAGTTGGTTAAATTAATGGCTTCAAAACAATTAATAATGTTTTAATTTTCCAGTTCCCAGGTCAGTACTTTATACACAGTACTTCATATTACTCTAAAAAGTCAATGAAGCTTTCTGATGTGACACATTGAGAAGGAACAAAAAGTCACAATAGCACTGTTGCCAAAAATGTATAACCTGAATCTAATCATGAAGAAACACCAGACAAACCCAACCGAGGGACGTTGCATAAAACCACTGGTTTGTACTTATCAAAAATGTCAATGTCATAAAAGGTAGAGAAAGGCTGAATTACTGCTCCCAATTAAAGAAATTAGAAAGACAGGGAAACTCAAGGCAAAGTGTGATCCTGGATTGGATTATGAATCGGGGGAAATTGTTATAAAGGGCATTATTCAGACAATTTGAACATGGACTATAATTAGAGAATAATATTATAGCAATATTACATTTCCTGAATTTGATAATTGTACTGATGCTATGAATGAGAATGTCTTTGTTCTCAGGAAATAGACACTGAAGTATTTTAGGGATAAAGAGACATGATGTCTATAATCAACTGTCAAATGATCTGGGGGGAATGATAATATAAAACGTTAACAAGTGATATCTGGGAGTTCGATAGACTGTTTGTGCATCTCTTCTGTAACTTTGAAATTAACTCAAGAAGTTTTAAGAAAAAGACCAACACCGAATCAAGTATAACATTCACATATTTAAATTTGGATATGTCTACTGGTGTATAAATTGGTACAGCCTTTCTGGAAGGTGGGAAATCTAATAACATGCATTAAAAACCATAATGATGCTTTGCATCTGCACTAGTAATGCTATCTTTAGGATTTATGGAAAAAAGAATCAGACCTGCACATAGAATGTTTACTAGTTATTTGTAATAATGAAAAATCAGATGTACAGTCATCCCTCGGTACCATCAGTGGAAAGGTTCCAGGACTCCCGAGATACCAAAATCTGAACATGCTTAAGTCCCTTATATAAAATGGCACAGTATTTATTTGCATATAACCCGTGCACATTTCCCTGTATACTTTAGATCATTTCTAGATTGCATATACAATGCCCAGCACCACGTGAATGCTATATAAATAGTTGTTACACCATGTTTATTTGTTATTGTATTGTAATTTTTATGGTTTTTTTCCCAAATATTTTCCATCCGTGGTTGAATGTGTGGATGCAGAACCCTCAGATAAAGAGGGCCAACTGTCATCTGAAAGAATTATTAGCTATGTTAAGTATATTATAGCTCAAACATAAGGTGGATGCTATGATACGGCAATTAAAAGAAAAATATTTCAGAATTTATATTGACCTGGAAGTCGTCCTAATTTAAAGATATGAAATAGAAGATAAGATACTAAATTTGAAGAACAGAAATCTTTTAAGTGTTTTCTTAATGTGTTTGTCTGAGTCAATTAAGATTTACATTAATTCTCATGAATTTATAATCTGAGACACGGTACGTTCATACTACTCACCTATTGGACTTAACTCCATAATGAATGTCTATGTTGATGTTATAGGAAATGAATTCTTTTTCTTCTTCCCCTTCATCACCAACATCCTCTGCAAATCGTAATAAATATTACATCAAATTCATATCAATATTTCCAATTTCTCATTTATCAACTGTTTAGAGAATGGTTATCCTCACCACCTGAGGATGGTAATGGAGGATGATAATCCTGACATTTGGACCCCTATGTGACTTGGCACTCCCTATTTTTCCCTTCCTACACATTTCGCCTGACTCCGTCACTTATTTGCCGTGTGATCTTGGGCAAGGTGGTTAATTCTCTGCACTTCCACTTCCTTGTCTGGAAAACAGAGTGGTGTTGGCACGCCTGGGGGTTGCTGGAAGGATGCCCAAGTTGACACATGTGAAGCGCTGGAGGGGGGCCTGGCTGTGGGTGGTGCTAGCTCGTGCTGGCTATGGCCAAGTTCTCACCATCCCATCCCAGGAGTCTCGGCCCCTGTGCTCCAGACACAGAACTCACTTTCCACCCCTGCTCTCAAGTATATTCTGCTCACTCAGCACAGAGTATGTGACAGGCATTTCACTAAGCACTTTACATATATCATACGTTTAACCCTGGGGGTGGGCGTGAGTATTACTATCCTTGTTTCCAGGTAAAGACTATAATGGCAATTATAATCACTTGGCTGGAAAGCAACAAAGTGAGAATTCAAAAGTCTGTGATTCCAAAGTCCAAGCTCCTCACCAGGACGTAGCAAGGCTGGTCCCAGGGCAGACCTCATTCATGAAAACGGCTATCAAGCGACACCCCCAGGGTCACCGAGAGGCATTCCTGTTGCCTTCCCTCTGCTCTGTCACAGCACTTGTCAGAGTCTGTTCCGGATCTGATTCACGGATGCCCCTTACCCCCTGACTCTGTGTGAGCTCTCAGAAGGCAGGGTCCACGCTGGGCTCCACAGAGCACAACACTCCGCACACAGCAGTCATTTTAAAAAACTTACTGGAATTTGGGGGCTGGGGGGAGAAAAACTTATGGGAATTTAGTAAGATAGCCTTAAGATACATGTGAACCAAATTTCTAAATAATAAAAAAATCAAAATTAAAAAATTAAAACAAAAAATTTGTAATAACGGAAAACAATCCAAACCTCTACATCCAGTACTAATTCACCACGTGCCTAAAGGTTCTAGTCAAATTATCTTTGCGATGATAAACTGTATGAAATGTGTTAGCAAAAATTACAATCTATGGATTAATTTAACCTGCTTGTTTTACACATGGTTCACCTTCACTTTTAGGTCATGATGGAACAGAAAAGGCAGGAGATTCAACTGTTAGAAAATCTGGGGTCAAGTCCTATCGCTTAGAAGCTAAGTGACCTTGGGAAAGTAATTTGTCTTCCGATGGGCCTCAAATCAGTGAGATGTAAAAACGGGTGGTGGAGAAGGGGTAGACTATCGAGCTAAGTGGTCTGTAAGGTTTTTTAAGCACTAAAAACTATGAAATCTGGGTGTACAGAGCCTGAGCAAAAGCTATTATTTGCTTTGATAGTTTTCAGATGAGATGAATATACAAAATTCACACTAAAGAGCATAAAACATTAGTGTATCTATCAAGAAGACAATAATTCTTCCAAATTATTGTTTTTGGTAAAATTTTAGGAAAGAGAAGGAGTAGGTGGCAGAACATTCTAGTATGCCAGGTACTTCCTATTTTTTTAAATGACTATTAAAAAACCCTAAACAAATCAATCAATTTTTCTAACTACTCAAATGTGGTTGGTTATACCACGAAAGAATCATACTGCCTGAAATCAGCCATACACAACCATACATTATGACTGCAATCTGTAAAATACAAACAGGGATAAAAAACATAAAGAAATACTCCCAAACTAAAATAGTTGTCAGGGTGGTGAGATTGTGAAATATTTTCTCCCTCAATTTTCTGAATGTTCCATAATACCATTCTATGATTTATGTAAAATACCATCAAAATAATACCCACACAATATATAGAAAATAAAAGTAACATTCTATAATCACCGAAAGAAATCATTTGAGATGGTGTCTCACTATGTTGCCCAGGCTGGTCTCAAACTCCTGGGCTCAAGCTATCCTCCCACCTCAGCCCCCCCCAAGTAGCTGGGATTACAGGTGCACAGCTATGGTATGTTAACTTGGAATCATTTCTTCCCCCCTAGATAAAGACTCATCCATGGATACAAATGAAATCGCACAGAAAACCTGCAGTCTGGACGTGGCATCTCATCACATTGCCTGCACTTCCTAATACGAACACGGTTAAGGAATTAGGCATCATTCCAAGGGATGAGTCACAGCTATGTGGCAAATGCTCCAGTTCTGCACTAGGAATACTGCAATGCAGCAGAAGGCCGCTTTGGCTAAGGAAGGCACACCCAATGACATAATCCTCAATGATAACGCAAACAGATATTCCCTACTGCTTTGTTAAATTCTAACTTTTGATGACAACGATTTGTGGAAGTCATTACTAATCAGTCGTAGAACACATTTTGGATTAGTCTTTTTACGTATATTCTCTACAAATAGAGATATCAAAGTCTGCATTTATATAGATGCGAATAGGTTTGACTCTCATTTACAGTTACATAACATATGACATTGTTATATAAACTGCTATCAAATAATTTGAGCTTTTTGCCTCTCTATAAATTACATCTCTGTAAATTATTAAATTTTCCAAATAATAATTTGACATTTTACTTCTAGAGAAGCTTTTTAAAAAAATTGTTCAGAGAAGGAAAGATACTTGATTGTTAATTCTTAGTAACAAGGAGACTATTGATTCTGTTGTATAGAAGCTTACAAACAAACACAATCTGCATGTTTTATTAGGTAATATCACGTTCAGTAAAGTTTGAATCAGTTTCCTACTGTTTGATAAAGTTATTGGTTAATACAGCTAACGCATAACAGACCAATACGGTTCATATAATTAAAGAATCAAGTATGAGTACAGAGAGAATTGGGCCTGCCTCATGAGTTCCTTTGCTGCAAGCTACATTGATACACATTACAACGACTTGTGGACACTTTGGGTAACTTCTGAGAATTTACTGACTTTCTAGAGATGTTCCAAATGGCATTTAGCACTAATCTGTGCATACTTCTATTGAAAGGCTAGTTTAATGTATTTCACACTACTAGTAATTTGTATCATTACTCTGTGAATAAGGTGAGCATTATGTCTTATTTAATGAAATATAAAAAAGGTGCCAAGTTCAATTACCTTCAGAATTATACCACCCTCTCCTGTGTAGACCCGCATGCTTCCACGAAGTCTAGTGAGCAGCGGTCAGGAAAGGACAGAGTGCACTGGCGGGGTGGCCGACAAGGCTGTTGGCCCTTGCACCTGGTCCTGCCCTCACTTACTTTTCCCTCCCAACTTTTTCCCAGCCACAGAGCATGTCTCTTCTCCATCTTGAGGACGAAGCCATTCATTTCCTTGTTATGTGTTCTTGGTTCTCTTTATCTTCTTTCCCTTTTAAAATCTAAAACATACTAATACCGCATTATTTTGGTTGATCACTATCATCCATGTCGCCCCCTACTTCTCTCAGGTGGTTGCTTCAATTTTCCCCTTTCTCATCTCTGGTGCTTTCTCTTGTCGCCTGGACGCCTGCCCTTTCGTCCTCCTGAGGAACCATGGCTTCTTTGCCAAAAGCGCTCCCTGCTCTGGTGCAAGGCTAAGAACACGGAGACAGTCTGAATTTTCTCCTAACCCAAAGACTTCCCTTGTAACACCATTAGGAGTATGAAGGGAGCATGAAACAAACCCCTTACAACACTTGTATATAACATACAGTCACGCAGAGTTCGTTTTGATATTTCCATAAAAAAAGAGAAGGAATTAAAAAAACCTAATAAGTTATTAATACCTAAACAACGTAAGACTTAGTAGTTTTTAAGTTAATACTAATTCAAAAGAAATAATTGATATGAAATAGATTAAAACGAACACTCTCATTTTAATGGACACCAAGGAACTACAGGGAGACTAGATTTTAGGTTTCAGAATCCTCTTAGAACAACACCCTTTTCCTAACTGGGTCTTAAAATCCTGGGGTTTTGGTTTCCTCATTCATGAAAGACAAGGGCTGGACTAAACCTCCCCTGCTACTCCCAACCTGACATTCTATGATGTTGATAAACAATTTCTGTCCATCTTCACTTTTTTTTTTAAGAGACAGGGTCTCACTATGTTGCCCAGGCTGGAGTGCAGTGGCTATTCACAGGCGTGATCATAGCACATTACAGCCTTAAACTCCTGGGCTCCAGGAACCCGCCCACCTCAGTCTCCTGAATAGCTGGGACTACAGGCGTGCACCAGTACCTGGCTCATCTTTACTTTTCAGAAAGAAGTGATTACTGTTTTCCCTTTGCTGTACATAAATTTCATTTACTATGCTACACTGCACATTCAAATTTATCTTGCTGCAGACTGGTTTGTCCTATGCAACCGTCCCCAACCTTTTTGGCACCAGGGACTGTTTTCATGGAAGACAATTTTACCAGGGACCAGGGAGGGGAAGGATGGTTTTGGGATGATTCAAATGCATTACATTTATTGTGCACTTTATTTCTATTATTATTACATTGTAACATATAATGAAATCATTATACAACTCGCCATGGGTTGGGGACCCCTGCTAGGGCCCCGCCCACAGTGTGACAGCATGGGCTGGGGGGACCCAGGTTGGTGGGCTCTTCCTAGTGCTACACGACAGTATGGTTTTACAGAAAATTCATCCTGTTAATCATTTTATTAACCATTTGGGGGGCCCGAGCAAAGGCCAGAAATAAATACTACACTTTTTATTCATCCGTCTACTACATTCCCTCATCCTTTAGCAAAATTAAATCCTCAGAAAAATAATTTTTATAAACCCACAAAGCACTCCCCATAAAACTTTCCACACCACGATGTCTCTATGAAGTTCAGTACCATAAATAGCTCTAGATGTCTTTCACACGCTGGTCCCTCGCCATGTCTGCACTGATGAAGAGGTGAAACCCCCGAATTACCTACCTCAGGAGAAAAACTATAATTCCAAGCTTAAGCGTTCACCACAGCCACTAAGTCTGGTCATAAGGCAAGTTCCAAGCCTAAGAAACTTGAGTGTAAAAGAAAAAAAACAAAAACCCACACTCATGCAAACAAACCAACCAACTCAGCACCTGGTCCCAGCTTGGCCACTCGCAAGCTGGAGAAGCGCAGACCAGTCGTGGAACCGTCAGCCCACCAGCCGAGAACTGAAGCAACCTATCTCGTTCCTACCTCCACCATAGAACGCACCGCCCGACCTCTCACGGGGATAAAGCATGACAAAAAAAATGCGCTTCAAGTAAAAAGTGCTACAGAAATGTCAGTAACATTTTAAAATGCCTAGTTCAGTCATGAGCACCTATTTTGTCACATTTTTATAAGTACACTGCCAAGCAGGTAATTTCTTACAGGCCGGCAATTACAGAAAGGACATTTCTCTTTTTAAAATGAGGAGCTGTAGCCTAACGTTCCCTTTCCCACCAACTCTCCAATTTTTCACTATCAAAATGAACTGTTAAATTTACAACCTTGAGTAATGCTGGTTTGTTGTTGTTTGTTTGTTTTTTTTTTTGATACACAGTCTCATTCTGTTGCCCTAGCTAGAATGCCGTGGCAGGATCACAGCTCACTGCAGCCTCAACGTCCTGGGCTCACGTGATCCTCCTGCCTCAGCCTCCCAGTAGCAGGGACTGCAGGCACGCACCACCACGCCCAGTTAATTTTTCTATTTTTTATAGAGACAGGGTCTTGCTATGTTGCCCAGGGTGGTCTCAAACTCCTGGGCTCAAGCAGTCCTCCCACTTTAGCCTCCCAAAATGCTGGGATTACAGCTTTGAGCCACCATCCCTGGACAAGTAATGCAGTCCTGTACTTTAACAAAAGTGTACAGCTAGCTGGGTGTAGCTACGTACGTAACTTTATGTAAAAATGATTCTATATTCAATTACAAGCTTTTGGAAACTTCTTTCCATTAAAAAAAAAAAGTAGAAGACGATAAAATAAATAAAAGCCAAAGCAATTTCTCCTGTTCATTAAATAAATTATACGACTTCATCATCGGTGGTGGTCTTTTTTTTGGTTGTTTTTGAGATAGGATCTCACTCTGTTGCCCAGGCTGGAGGTGCAGTGTCATCATAGCTCACTGCTACCTCAAACTCTTGGGCTCAAGTGATCCTCTTGCCTCAGCCTCCAAAGGTGCACGCCACCATGCCCAGCTAATTTTTCTATTTTTTGTAGAGACGGGTCTTGCCGTTTTGTTCAAGCTAGTCTCCAACTCCTGGGCTCAAGCAACTCTCCTGCCTCAGCCTCCCAAAGTGCTAAGTTTACAGACAGGCGTGAGCCACCATGCCCAGCTAGGGGGTAGTCTTTATTCAGTTTAAACAATTCAGATCTGTTTTCTAAATCAACACAAGCCTACCTTTTCACTGTACTTAACTACTGGTCGCACATATTTGAAAAAATGTACAAATGCCAAGGCTAACTCGTAAAAACCACACAGAAGAAATCCCTCCTACCAAGGGTCCTGGGTCTGTACTTATATCTAAATTGTCCTAGTGTAGCCAGGATGCTAATAAGACCAATGAGACCATATATCATAACCTTGGATTAATTTTTAAATCTTTCCTTAGATTTTTATAAGTGAAAATTAAATTATAGACAGGTTGAAATGCTAGAAACACTTTGGGGATTGTTATAAATACAAGGATGAGGCAGGATTTCAATTTCAGATAATCTCATTCCTTATTCGACTTTCAAAAGTGCAAGTCATCGTGGAGCCAGGATTTGGATGCCTGGATATTCATTCTGCTGAAAGGAAGAAAATGTACCCATAAAGACACAGAGATGATTTGTACTAGATAGTATACTACAGAAATATGCCCCCCCAATAATTTTAGTACAGTTCAATTCTAAGATGTTTGAGAAAAGTTAATTACTGATGATCACTTTAGAAGAAAAGAATAAAACTTAATTTTTTTTCATAAAAAGAAATTGTGAGCCAAGGTAAAAAAAAAAATCACTGATTTCAATACATAAGCTGTGCAATAAAAATATGATCAAGAATCAGCCATGGTCAAACTACTCAAAATATAATTACTTAAAAAATCCAGATTAAAATTTTACATGCATTGAAAAAGACCAGAAACACATATACCAAAATGCTGACAGTGGTTATATCTGGGTCAAAGGATTCCAGGTGACTTTTATTTTATTTGTATAAATTTTCTACCATTTTCTACCATTTTCTACCATTGTATAAATTTTCTACCATTTTCTACCATGGATATATATGTTTTTGGAAAAAAGAGTAGATGAGTTAAAAAAAATTTTTAAACACTTGTGGTTTCCATGCAGGAATATATGACCCCAAATATAATGGTAAACAACCCTAAACTCTAAAGATGCTTGAATGGTTTATTTGCTGTGAACGTTCCATGTGGATGGAATAAAAATACTTCTCTGTACTCTCCTAACCTCTGGCAGAAACCAAGGCTACAGTGAAGCATCTTCTGAGTAAGAGTAGCCTTTGAAAGAAACAAACTATCAGAATGAAACACAAGTGTGTGTGTTAGGGATTGGGCAGACAGTATAGGTTCTCTTAATGACAAAACCATTCTGTTTTTTGAAATTATAGGAAGCTTACCCGCAAACATTTTCAGACAATTCCTATTCCCTAGGTGCTAACTGTAAAACCTACTTGGAATCATCCCTGGGTTCCTAGATGGACCTGCCACACCCATACATGGGGTCCTCAACACAGACTACAAAGTGATTTTAAAGTATCAATGAGAAACCCTCCCTGCAGGCAGGCTCCAGATGGCTCAAGATGAATCTAGCCTTGCTTTGAAGAGGTCACTATTTGAGGAGACAGCTGGAATATGCAAACCTTTTGCCTCCTCCCCCCACTAAGTGCTTAACCTGAATCTTTTTTTTAAATCTGTAAAATCAGACTCAAATATTACAGTGCTATCATTACGATCATAAGAATTACACAAATTAATTATAAGGGATGATGAGTGAAAACAAACAATAAACTGGAAACTGAGCTGTTGAATCTAGTCTAAGGACTAAGATTAGCTTAGTAGGGCTTTGGATGCGTCACTTAACCCGTGTCTGTTTCCTCGCAGGTAAAATCCGGAGATACACCCATTCAGGAAGGATGCCGTGAGGACCAACATGGAGACCTACGTCAGAGCATCTACATACAACAGGGATGCTCCCAGGCGGCAGAGGCAGGCACTGTCATTCTGCGGGCCTCAGGCCCTGAATCCTTACAAGGCAGGACACCTGCCCGCCTAGGTTCCGCGCCGGCCCGCTACGACCATCTCCCCTAACTGAGACGGCCTCAGGGCCAGATCCTGGCTGCCCACAGCTCCGCGGGTCTGCCCCTGACACGTTCCTCCCGAACCTGGCTCGGCCTGGACACGAATCGAAACTGAAAAGCTCATGTGACACTGGCGGCAGGGATGCGGCCTCCGCCCGCGCTCAGCCCAGGGAGACGCCGTCTCCACCCAACTCGGCCATCTTGAGCGGCCCGAGCAGACAAAGCGACCCCATTGTTTCGGGTGACGGCGAGACGGGGCAGCTTCATCCCCTCCCGCGACCAGGACGGGGACACCCCGCGGGCTCCGGCTCCGGCAGTGGGTGTGGCCAGAGGGAAGGCCCGGGCGCGGCGCCGGCCTCGCGGGGCGTACGCGACGGCCGTGGGGGGCCTGGCCGGTGCGGTGTCTGTGGCCGCGGGGGCTCCTCCCGCCGCGTGTCAGCGAACGCGGGGAACGCTTCTCATCCCACGGTGCGTGCGGCCGCGGGGGCCCTGCGCGCGTGGTGTCTGCGGCCCTGGGGGACCTGGACACCCTTGCCCTCCGCGGGGCTTGGCCCGTGGGGACCCCGCCGACCCCGCCCTCTGCAGGGACTACTCCCGGGGGCGTCCGCAGCCCTGCAGGCCGCCCTCGGCCCCGGCCCCGGCCCCGGCCCCGCACCTTTGAGGGTGGAGCGCTCCACCAGGACGGTGTGGACCTGCGGGTCCGAGAGGAACTTGCGCATCTGCTCCAGGGCGCTCTTCTCCTCCAGCGCCGCCTCCAGCGCGGCAGGGGCCTCGCCGCCATCCTCCAGCAGCAGCGGCACCAGCTTGCGCAGGTGCTTCTGCAGCACCGACACGTCGGCCACATTCTGCACGGCCGACACCTCCAGGCCGGCCGAGCCGTCCTCGCCGCCGCCGCCGCCGGGCTCCGACATGGCGCCGCGCTCGGGACCCGAGGGCAGCGCTGAGGGGGCGACTCTGCGCGAGGGCGAGCGAGCGAGAGAAACGGGCGCCGGAAGCCGGGCCGTCCGCTAGCCCACGGCCGACTGAGACGGCGGGAGCCGGCTCCGCCCCAAGGCAGGCCCCGCCCGTCCGCCGGCCGCAGCCGCAGTCGCCGGCGCCCGCTCGCGCCAGCGTCACGACGGCGCGCGTGCGCGGGGCGGGCCCGGCGCCGCCGCGCGGCCTTCTGGGACTTGTGGTCCGGGTGCGGGGCGGGGCCCGTAGTCCCCGCGCGGTCAGCCCCGAAGGTGCGGACTTCGCGTGCGCCGGTCGGCGCCGGCCGTCAGGGCCCCGTTCACTGCTGTGGACGCAGCGAGTAGCCCAGAGCCCGAGAAACTCCGTAAACAGCGGATGAGTGATGTTAATGACAGGAGCTAACTTGTATCGGTGTATTGGGCACTCAGCCTGCGTTCTCCCCTTGAATGAATGAATGACGACGTACTAAGCGCCAAAATACAGGCACAGTAGCTGGGTTGTTAGATATATACAGGGGGAGCGAGACTATTTTTCGGAGGCGGAGGAGAGGAGCAGCGTGCCCCGAAGGTCACCCTGCTGGGCAGGGAAGGGAGAGGTTCCCGGCAGAGGAACGAGCCTCTGCCAAGGCAGAGCGGCCTGGGGGTGGTGGCTGGGCGCCGACTCTAGGGCTGCAGGGGCAGTATAAGGTTGAGCCGAGAATGACACACCTGAGCGGCATGTAAAACCAAGCTGCGATGGGACCTGGCTCCTGCTACAAAATCATTCCCCCCAAGAATTCTGAGGACCAAGAGGGAGATCTGCATGAGAGCATCTTCCTACAACAGTGACGCTCCTCCACCAGCCCAGAGCTGCTGTGGGCTTCAGTCATTCTGTGGGCTTCAGCATCTGGGTCCCTACAAGGCAAGGCCTGGGTTGCCTGCTCACTAAGGTTTCCCCTCCTTCTGACTCACCTGACTTCCTCCCCTACACCAAGACTACAGAAGGGCCAGAGTACAAGCTGCCCACATTTGTAGTTTAGAGGTGGCAGTTTCTTCCAAGGGGTAGTAACTGGCTTTTGACAGTTTAAACTCATAACTTGCTTCTAAAATTGGGTGGAGGGAGGGAAGCCAAAGGTGTTTTTTAGTATCAAAGTGCACTGTCAGCTGAGTCCTGATTGGTGGAATGATGATGGTATGATTGGATTCTCCCAAATCATCTTTGGAAAAATGTGAAACATACAATAATGCTTATTCTTTGCTTAACTACCGGGAGCCAAACGCCAGGGGCTGCTGGAACATGGAGACTAATCAGATGATTCTTGTCTTTAAGGAGCTTATGGAAGAGGGGACAGCTTAATACCCCATCCTCCTGTCCTCCATCAGACCACCCTCGTGTGATATTCCCAAGCAGTTCTAATGATCTTCCAGGGGATAAATAAATAAATAAAACAATTGCAATGAGTTTGTGCTATATCATAATAGTAATGAATAATAATAACACACCACCAACAGCTAACACCGAGTGCTCACTTCATGCTAACCACTACGCTAAGGGTTTCCCTTCATATATCCCTTAGGGGTAGGGACCGAGAGGGAAATATATTAGGTATAGGTCAGTGAACTCTGAATAGGCCATGCACCATCTGAGACTCAGAAACCCGCAGGGACCTGGCAGAGAGAAAGACTGCATGCTGGCTGCACCGTGAGTCAGCACCAGCCTGAGAGACACAGCCACTCAGGCATCTGAAGGACTCAAACATCTGCAACCTGGCCCGAAGCCAAGGGAACAAGATAGCAGGTTCCAGATTTGCAGCCCTATATGATAGGCTCGAAACTAAAAGTGTTCATTATTTCTAAGGGGATGGAAATTGGGGGAACCTGAACAGTCAATCTATAAGGATTCATACATTGACCAAATGTGCTTGCTTTTCTGTTCTCTAAAGATGTTTGTTGTATTTAATATATAATAAGAAGAATGGTTAACATTGATTGGGTGCTTGCTGTACACGGGGTACTGCACACTCTAAGTGCATCATCCTGGAGGCTGGCTAGGCTGCCCGTGGGCTGAAGGGTGAAGGGAGCTTCTTTCAAGGTGCCCCTTCGGCCTCCTGGCACAGGACTCTGGCCCCATCACACCCCAAGCTGACCCTGGGTGGGGGTGGGGCCCGCCACCAAAAACCTGGCCTCTCCCATGCCCTTACTTGTTTGGGCCCCTCAGCATTCTCCTGTCGGTGGTAGAATCTGCTTGCATTTGGCAGTGGGCAGGGAGTGCTGGAGAAAGTTCATTCTAAGTTGATGTGGGATGATAGGGGCTGGTAGAGCACTTGCATTTTATCAGACAGTGGTGACGAGCTGTCTACATGGATGCGACTGTGTCCATTCCCCACCTCTCTCTTTAAAATACCGACACGGTGGCCCCTCAAGTCCAAGGCGGTGCTCAGTGTCATCCCCACCCTTCCTCTCCAGCTCCCTCTGCCAACCCTTGGGCAGCACCAAGCCCC
>RJWJ010019332.1:0-30033 GCA_004363605.1 Indri indri | reverse complement strand
GATGGTTGCTTTAAAATCCTTGTCAGATAATTCCAACATCTGATTCCACTTGATATTGAAATCAGTTGATTGTCTTTTCTTATTCAAGTGGTGATTTTTTATTATATTCTGATAATTTTATTTGCTATGTTAGGAGACTCTGGGTCCTATTTGAATCTTTTGTTTTAGCAGACACTTTGCTCAGTTTAGCATGTGGATCTTGGCCTATATCTGTGGGCTCTGGTTCCATTGGCAGTTTAATTTGCAGAGACTTGGAGGTGTTACTTTGTCTCCTTGGCTTAAATGATGCCACTAGGGCTCCCACTTGTCCCTGCTTGTGCTACTTGAGGAAGTTGAAAGAAGGCCCAGGAAGGCCACTGGATGTTTTAGTAGAAGAGGATCATAATCCCATACAAGTAGCCCCTGGCTGCCGCAGGTCTCTGAGAAGAAAAAGGCTTTCCTGGACCAGGCTGCCCACTGTAACTGAATCTCTCCTGCCGGCTTCACCTACCCCCTAGGTATTTCTCTGCAAAAAGGGAACTCTTAGTTTCACAGAGAGAAGAACTTCCTCTGACCATTAATTTCTGGTGGAGCTTCTAACTGATCCTCTTGTGGGTGGTGTCGGGCTCATCTGATGTCAAAGGTGCTCCCATTCAATCTGGGGCAGACAGGGAGGAGGAGCATACCTGGGCTACCTTCTGTTGTCAATTCAGTTATCTGGAAACACTGGATCTGGGCACCATTGTCTATTGGGTGCGGTGAAGGGGGACACAAAACAAAGTGCCTCTGCTGTTCTTCAAATCCTGGGGTCCCAAACCAGCTCGCCGCCTTCTTAACATCTCTCAGAGTTATCCCTTGCTTTGTGTCTTGCACCATTTCAAGGTTTATAGTTATGGTTATCAGGGACCAGCAGGGATAAAAACACATCTAATGCCATCTTGTCTGGACCAGAAGTCCCACCATTGCTTTAACAAACTACTTAACTACTTTCATAGTTTTGGGAATAGACAACGAATATCACTGAGCATTGCAATCCTGTCAGTGACATAGTGTATATGTCTAGTCAGGAGCTATGGCGCTCTACTCTCCAGTTCCTGTTATTGATGTACCATAGATGTCCGTTATGCTACCCAAGATACGTTCTAAAACGCACTATCAAAAATTCACTGTTCTAAATCAATCAGGGGCCTAAATGTTAGGCACTTGGTTATTGTAGCTTTCAAAGCAGACTTTATATCAACCTTAGCTGAACTACACAAACTTAGTGATTAGCTTCTAGTCTTCCAGGGTGAATGGGATTCTACTTTTATCTCTTTAACACAATTTCCTCAGTGTAGAACACTTTTATAGATAATGTGATAAAACAGTAAAGAAAACAAAGACCCATCTCTCACTGAGTTTACATTCTGTTAAGGGAACAGCAAATAGTAAACCAATAAACACATCAATTGTCAGTTATTAAAAAGGATTATATGTTAGGAAACAGACTATGCCTAGAGAATGTGATAGTTCATAGTTCATATTCTCAGGAAAGGCCTTTTTGAGAAGATAGTATCTGTGTGAGCCAGTTATGAAAGAGAATTCCCAAGGAAATAAATTCAAAGTCATGAGAGGAAAGGTGCAAAGAGGCCAGTTTGCCTGTAACAGAGCAATAAAGGAGGTGACTGGTGGGAAACGAGGTTGGAGAGTAAGCAGTACCCTTCTAGGTACAAATTTATCCCCTTCCTTCTAATAAGTGGAAAAAAATAGACACTATTTGTGTCTAGATGTTTGGATTTTTGGTGTTTCCAGTGGCCATCAAGTTTTTCTCTAGACTATATAATATCCTATAGAGTCTAAGTCAATAGATCTAAGGAAGAACCTGGTAAGCTGTATTTTTTACACAATCTATAGACAATTCTAATGCACAGACTAGTTTGATATTGCCTAGACATGAGCTGTCCAATGCAGTAACTGTTAGCCACAGGCACCTAGTGTCACTGAGAAACTGAATTTTAACTTTTATTTTACTTTATTTAAATTTTTAAAATCGATGCTCAGAATTCAGTTATTGGAAAACTTCTAAGTATATTTGAAATAATTCTGAGTATGTAAATCTACTTGTTCAACTATAAATTTTATGAACTTGAAATACAGATCAAGTATTACAATGAAAATTTAGCATCCAAATTGAGATATGTAACAGGAATAGAATATATGCCAAATTTCAAGATTTAACATTAAAAGGATAAATAGCTCATTAGTAATATTTTTCTTTTTTTTTATTTCTGCATATTATGCGGGTACAAATGTTTAGGTTACATTGCCCTTCCCCGCTCGCCCCCCAGTCACACATTCAAGTGTGTCCATCCCCCAGATGGTGCACATCACACGCATTATGTATGTATATACACATCCCCTCTTCCCTTCTCCCATCTGCCCGACACCCAATAAATGTTACTCCGAAATGTGCACTTAGGTGTTTATCAGTTAATACCAGTTTGATGGTGAGTACGTGTGGTGCTTATTTTTCCATTCTTGGGATACTTCACTTAGTAGAATGGGCTCCAGCTCTATCCAGGAAAATGCAAGAGGTGCTATATCACCATTGTTTCTTATAGCTGAACAGTACTCCATGGTATACATATACCACATATTATTAATCTACTCATGTATTGATGGGCACTTGGGTTGTTTCCACATCTTTGCAATTGTGAACTGTGCTGCCATAAACATTTGAGTGCAGGTGTCTTTTTTATAGAATGTCTTTTGTTCTTTGGGGTAGATGCCCAGTAATGGGATTGCTGGATCAAACGGTAGATCTACTTGTATCCCTTTAAGGTATCTCCATATTGCTTTCCACAGAGGTTGCACTAGTTTGCAGTCCCACCAGCAGTGTATGAGTGTTCCTATCTCTCCGCATCCATGCCAACATTTATTGTTTCAGGAGTTTTTGATAAAGGCCATTCTCACTGGAGATAAGTGATATCTCACTGTGGTTTTGGTTTGCATTTTCCTGATGATTAGAGATGTTGAGCATTTTTTCATATGATTCTCAGCCATTAGTCTGTCTTCTTTTGAAAAGTTTCTGTTTATGTCCTTTGCCCACTTTTTGATAGAGTTGTTTGATTTTTTCTTGCTGATTTTACTGAGTTCTAAATAGATTCTGGTTATCAGCCCTTTATCGGATGTGTAGCATGTGAAAAATTTCTCCCATTCTGTAGGTTGTCTGTTTGCTCTCGTGACTGTTTCTTTTGCTGTGCAGAAGCTTTTTAATGTAATAAAGTCCCATTTATTTATTTTGGTTGTTGCTGCGATTGCCTTTGGGGTCTTCTTCATAAATTCTTTGTCTAGGCCAATGTCTATAAGATTTTTTCCAACATTTTCTTCTAGAATTCTAATCGTTTAATGCCTTAGGTTTAAGTCCGTTATCCACCGTGAGTTGATTTTTGTGAGAGGTGAGAGGTGTGGATCCTGTTTCAGTCTTCTACATGTGACTATCCAATTTTCATAGCACCATTTATTGAATAGAGATTCTTTAACCTAGTGTATGTTTTGTCTGCTTTGTCAAAGATCAGATGGCAATATGAGGATGGTTTTATATCTGGGTTCTCTGTTCTGTTCCATTGGTCTATGTCTCTGTTCTTGTGCCAGTACCATGCTGTTTTGGGTACTATAGCCTCATAGTATAGCTTGAAGTCTGGTAAATTGATGCCTCCCAAATTGTTCTTTTTGCTTAAGGTTGCTTTGGCTATATGGGGTCTGGTACTAATCGATCAATGCTTATGTGAACATATGGAAGTAATATTCCTGGGGGATTGGACAGGTGGTATGGGGGAGGAGGGGCTGAGTAAATTCACACCTAATGGGTGTGGTGCAAGCTGTCTGGGGGCTAGGTACACTTATAACTTTGACTCGGTTGGTGCAAAGACAATTTATGTGACTAAAGGATTTGTAGCGCTGTAATATTCTGAAATAAAAAATATAAATAAATAAATAAACTTTCTCTTTATAGACACTTAAACAACAAACATTTATTCCTCACAGTGATAGAAGCTGGGAAGTCCAAGATCAATGTGCTGGCAGACCCAGTGTCTGGTAAGGGCCCACTTCCTGGTTTGCAGATGGCCGTTTCCTCATATCCTCACATAGTAAAGAGCAGAGGGAGAGGGCTAGCTCTTTTCCTCTTCTTATATGGACACTAACCCCATTATGGAGGCTCCACTTCCATGGTCTAATTAAATCCCAAAGGCTCCATCTCCCAATACATTAGGGCTTCAATATAAGAACATGGATGGGACACAAATATTCAGTACATAGCAGGCCACATGTCTGTTAACAGCTTGTATTGTTAAACAAATCTCTTTATTTTCTGTTTTTTCTGATGTTTTCACATTTTGCCCCTTACTGATCCTGGAGAGCTTGCCCCTCCCAGGTATAGCAAATTCTTAGAGATATCAAACAATTTGCCTAGGAGCATATCATTCTTATGCAAACTAACCAATCCAGAGTCACCTGCCCCCTAACCTCCTCTTCTGAGCTTTTACACTCTAGGCCACTATCCACCTGTCTTAACCACACCAGGGTCAGTTACCAGATGACTAGGGACAACCCTGGAGCCAAATGAAATTATTCGAACTAGCCAATCCTAAACCTGCTTAGCCTGCTTACACTGCCTTGCCCATTCCTTCCCATGAAAACCATAATTAAGGCTCTTCCCCACATTATTCCCTTGCTCCCTCTGCCTCCTGATGGACCCTAATGCTTCCTCACATGACTCTGAAGGGTATGATGTGTCCTCTCCCCTTTAAACTGTGAGTGAAAAACTGTCTTTTAAATGGCAACTTTTTCCTGATCAGGCCTTACCATAGCTGAATAACAATAAAATATACATTTTGAAACACAGCCTCTTGTCGAATTTCTACTCTGATTAGAAATTGTTCCTGGTTATGATAGTGTGGATGAGCCTCTTGGCCTATGTAATTTTTCCTGACATAATATAATTTTGCTTTTGAGTTACTCATACCAGAAAGTACATTGCCTTAAATTTTGGTTGGTCTTTTAAACTTCATTTTCATTCTAGATTGTAAGTTTTTAGAAAGTTGGGCCATTTCTTACATGTCTTGACATATCCCCAAATGCTTAGTGAATAAATTATCCTTCACATTACAGGTTCAAATGGATAAGACTAAGTATAAACTACTTAGCAAAACAGATGATATAACTACCAATTTCATTGATGTACTTGATTTCTTTTAAATCTGGCTCCCTTATTTACTAAAACGAAAGCAAAAACAAAAACAAATGAACATAGGATTTTATCATAGGCAGCTTTGTAAATTAGCATTGACTGGAATAACAAAAACATTGTGATGATTAACTTTTTTTCTACAACATCTTCCCTCTTTAAAAAAAAATCACTATATATTCCATGAATATGTGTAGTTATTATTTGTCAATTAAAAATTCAAAAATTAAAAACACTGTATGTGACTAATATAGTCTGTTCAGCTACTCAATTTGTATAGCATAATAAAAGTTGAGTTATACTATGACAGGGAAAATCATATTTGAAAATATCACATCATGTTACTGAATATCCTAAAATCACTGGATCCTTAATTTACCTATAATCTATGTATGTTTTCTGATGTATAATAATGTGTCTTATAAATATAGTTATTAACCCTTTTGAGTATTATAGACTTCTTGAAGAATGTGATTTTAAAACTAGCATTGCTTACCATAAACATAACATTAGGGCTGGGTAATTTCAGTGTATTTACACACATTGTGAAGCCCATTCACGAACTCCATAGGGGTCACTATTCCCAAGTTAAAAACCCTTATCTTAAAGGTAAGACAATTTAATTAGATTTCTAATCATTAATCCAAAAAAAATTTGTTAGAACATACTATTTAATTAAGATAGTGGACTGGACAATTATTAAAGCACCTAAAGTGAATAGGCTTCTGAAATGTTTTCTGCCACATTTCATCTTGCTGGGCAGTTAGAAATGCCCATTTACTTATACCATAAGAATTGTGTATTATATGTTACAATATTAAGGTAATAGCTATAAATACATACAAAGTATAAATATTTCCATGATAGGCACAGGTGAATGTACACACACACATATACACAGAGACATACACACCCCTTGATCCAGAACACTATGTACATATATTTTGCTATAGAATCTTCTACCTTTTATAGCTTTCAAAAACTTTAAACAGCAAACAAAATACCAACCTGAGAATAAAATAATTTTTAGCATAGATTATTTCCCAATATATCAAATATTTTTGGTCCAAAAAAATGAGAATAGCATTCCAAAGTGAAACTTAATATAAATTTTATCACTTTTTTCAAATATGGTCCCTCAATTCAGACCTAGAAAGCTTAAATTTGAGCTGATAAACTAATGACAAAAATATAGAAATTCAAAAGTAAAGTACATATACGGACACTTTTTAATTTACAGTGGGGTTGCATCCTGATAAATCCATTGTAGGTTGAAAATATTGTAAGTCAAAAGTGCATTTAATGCACTTAACCTACCAAACATCATAGCTTAGCCTAGCCTACCTTAAACGTGCTCAGAACACTTACATTAGCCTACAGTTGGGCAATATCATCTAACACAAATCCTATTTTATAATAAAGTGTTGAATATTTCATGTAGTTTATTGAATACTGTACTAAAAGTGAAAAATACAATGGTGGTATGAGTACTCAAAGGACAGATTCTGCTGAGTGCCTACCACTTTCTCACCATCATAAAGTTGAAAAATTTCAGTTGAGCTATCATAAGTGGGGGAACATCTGTACTTTATACTATATATACTATGTGTATATTTTACTTTCTTAGTTTTTATATGTAGATATGTGTGTGTGTCATTTATAAAATACACACAACAGTATACTTAAAGTTCATTCAAAAGGCAACAAAAATAACACTGAAGATTTTTAAATAGAAGAACTAATGACTTGCTTGTATTAAGGTGCCCTATATGGAACTGCAGCTTGGAAATTCACAAAACAACTAAATTCTGAGATCATAATCAGAAAATATCACCCTACTGATTGCAATGAAACATCAGTATATAATGCATTGGACTAGCCATGTGAAAGAATGATATATCCCACTTGCTGAGACATAAGACAAAATTCTTCTACAAATGGATGCCAAGGAAAGTATCAAAGATGTAAGTAATATATATTTTAAAAGAGACTTTCATTATAGCATTATCTATAATATCAAAAATTTGGGAAGAATCTAAATTTCCATCAATAGGACCTAATAAATTATGATATCTCCATATGGTATAATCATATGCACCAACTAAAAACCATTCTAGAATAATCTTTATTGCCACAGGAAAATATAGTATTCATAATATAATTAAACATATAAAATGGTATGTTCAACATATAACCATTTGTGTAAGAGAAACAATATGTAAGAAAATATTTTCAATTGTTATCATGTTCAAGATATTTTTTCATTTTTAGTTTTTTTGTTTCTCTATGTTTCTGCTTTCATCTTAGGTTTTCATTGTAATTGGGGGAAAGTCAATAAATGGTATTTTCAAATGATGCAATTAAATAGGAAGAAATTATTTGTGATTTTTCCCCTAATGAAAATAAGGCACATTTCTTAACTATAAAGAATAAGTTTATCTTTTAAATGGTATCAAGTATCTAACATTTAACTATTATTAAGGTAAATAGGATATAATATCTTATTTGTCTAGAAGATGTTTTCATGACAGAAGGATGGTAGTTTGTATAAAGCTGGGTAACAAAGAGAGCCAGAGATGACAATTTTATCAGTGATTCTCCAGGGCTATGCACAAGGCAACTGTCTAAGAGGCTTTTGTGTTTCAGGCAATAGGAAAGTGTATGATGTGAGAGGAAGGTCATCACCCTCCACATCAGCCAGTCCAGATTAAATGTCCTGCAAAACTACACAAGTCCCTTTGCTCACAGAACATACTTCTGATTAATCATTTGATTGCACTAGTAACTTGATGGAGGAAAACATGGGCCCATGAGATAAGAGAACACTGATGGTCCCTGGTAAAGCACTGCTCTCCATGGCATCCACACAAGCTCCAGTTATAAATTTAAAAGCTGACATGCCCTTAAAAATCATTTCCCTGTAAGGTTTTTTTTTTTATTGTTTTTTGGGGGGGTTGTTTTTGATTTCTTTTGATTTCGATTTTTGGTTTTTAGTACTATGAAACTATTCTGTGTGTTCTGATTATCCATAGTGAACAGAGAAGTTAACCACCTAGGGTGTCATTACCAAGTTATGCATATGCCAATAACTTTATCCTGGGAAGCCAGCCTCCTGGCCTCTCTTTACCAATATCTCCAGACATTTCAACTAAAACAAAGATACAGCTCACTTTACAAACCCCTGATACTTTAGTATTTTTCCCAAGGCCTAAGTTGTTCTACTTGCCAGTTGGTTTGACCAATGATAACAGCTGTAAAAATGATATAGATCCAGGCAGAACAAATTTTTATAAATTCATGGTTAGATAAAATATGGAGAAGATATTTCTTGAGGCTCTACGTGTGAGTTTCTTGGGTGTGATGATGAATAGGAGAGCAGATGTTAATTTATACACAGAAGGCCTTCCCTGTGGCATATCACTATGAACCACCTTATCCCTACTGAAAAAACAACCAAGGCTATATTAATGCGTATGTTGATATGGTGTCTTAAGCTGTTTTGTGCTGCTATAACAGAATACCACACACTGGGTAATTTACAATGAACAGAAATTTATTGGCTCATGGTTGTGGAGGCTGATCCAAGTCTGAGATCAAGAGGCCAGCCTCTGGTGAGAGCCTTCTTGATGTATTATCCCATCAGGAAAGACAAAGAGAGGGAAAGAGAGAGCAAGAGATCACACTTGCAGCCAACATTAATCCATTCATGAAGATGGACCCCTCATGACCTCCCATTAGGCTCCACCTCCCAAGACTGTTGCACTGGGGATTAAGTTTTCAACACAGGCCTTTTGGGGGACACATTTAAACCATAGTAGACAGTATCTATGTTTGGGATTAAATTTATACTAAATTAAAGAGGTCTTAAAGAAATGTTTTGATTTCTAGGATTGCCACATCATCTCTTAATAATTAAAGAGGCAAATCTTCCACCTCCATTTCCAATATTGGAGAAGGGAGACCATTAAGAAGCTAGCCTTGGTCTGATGGACAACTGGAAAAGAGGAAGGTAGTACTTTACAAAGGGCTATTATTTTTCACAAAGCCCATCTTACTTGATCAGATGATACTCTTGCTAAGCATTTATACCTTCCCATTAAAGTCAAGCCATGAATCTGAAAATCAAAACAAACTAAAGAACTGCATTGGCCCTTCACTCATCACCTGCTGTTTTTTGTTGTTGTTGTTTTGTTTTGTTTTGTTTGAGACAGAGTCTCACTCTGTTGCCCGGGTTAGAGTGCCTTGGTGTCAGCCTAGCTCATGGCAACCTCAAATTCCTGGGCTCAAGCAATCCTTCAGCCTCAGCCTCCCAAGTAGCTGGGACTACAGGCATGTGCCACCATGCCCGGCTAATTTTTTCTATATATTTTTAGTTGTCCAGCTAATTTATTTCTTTTTTTTTTTTTTTATTAGTAGAGATGGGGGTCCCACTCTTGTTCAGGCTGGTCTCGAACTCCTGAGCTCCAATAATCCACCAGCCTCGGCCTCCCAGAGTGCTAGGATTACAGGTGTGAGCCACCATGTCCAGCCCATCAACTGCTTTTGTGTTCAAACTCCTCTTCTACCCTGCTATAAGCATCTTTTTATCATACGTACCAAATATGTTCCTCCTGCTGGAGTTTTTAATGGTTTTCCTACCACCTACAGAATATAAACTCCTTGTTGTGGCATACAAAGCTTTTCATGATCTGGCCCCAGTTATACATATACAGAATCCCCCTAATTACCCTAACTACACACACATGCACATACCTAGCTTATAAACAACCATCTCCATAGTTCCCAGAAAACGCAAATTGATTTTCTCTGTTTCCATGCTGTCATCAGTTGTTTTCTCTTCATAGGATGGCATGCACCCCTTCCTGTGTATTTGCCCACACACTCACACTCCTCAACTCAAATTCTTCCTCCATTGACTCCTTCAACTCCTTCAGGAAGGCTTGGGTGCAGTTTCCCTTTTTTATCATTTACCTTAATACTAAATTCAATTAAAGGCATTTTCATATTTCTTTATAATTGTTTCCATATCTGCTAACCTGCTAAATCTTTCTTTAAATGTGGTCCTTGGACCAACACCATCGACATCATCTAGAAACTTGTCAGAAATGCAAACTTCCAGGATCCACTTCCAGATCTACTGGGTCAGAAGCTTGGCAACTACCATTCTACTCTTTACTTCCATGAGTTTGACTTTTTTAGATTCCACATATAAGTGAAATCATGTGGGATTTGTCTTCCATGCCTGGATTATTTCACTTAGAATAATATGCTCCAGGTTCATCAATCTTGTCTCAAATGACAGACTTTCCCCCCTTTTTAGGGCTGAATGGTATTTCACTGTGTATATATACCACATTATCTTTATCCGTTTATCTGGTGATGGACACTTATGTTGTTTCCATAACTTAGCTATTGTGAATAATGCTGCAATGAAGATGGCAGTATAGATATCTATTTGGCATACTTGTTTCAATTCCCTTGAATATGTACCCAAAAGTGGTATTGCTGGGTCATATCAGAGTTATATTTTTAGTTTCTTGAGGAATCTCCATACTGTTTTTCATAATGGCTGTACTAACTTACATTCCTACCAAGAGTGTACAAGTGTTCCTTTTCTCCACATCCTCAACAGCATTTGTTGTCTTTCATCTTTTGAATAATGGCCATTCTAATAGGTGTGAGGTTATCTCATTGTGATTTTTTTTTTTAATTTCAGGAAATTATAGGGGTAAAAACATTTTGGTTACATGTTATGACTTTGCCAGATTCCAACCCTGATTTGAGACATGCCCTTTCCCCCCTACAATGCTCACTGCGTCCATTAGTTGTGAGTTTACCCACCCCCACCACCCCTACCCCCCAAAGAATATTACTACTGTGTGAGCACCTTAGTGTTGATCAGTCAGTGCCAGTTTGATTGTGAGTACATGTGGTGCCTATTCTTCCATTCTTGTGATACCTCACTTCGGAGGATGGGCTGAAGCTCTATCCAGGAAAATATAAGAGGTGCTAGATCATCATCATTTCTTATAATTGAGTAGTATTCCATTGTGTACATATACCATATTTTATTAATCCACTCATGGATTGACAGGCATTTTGGTTGTTTCCATATCTTTGCAATTATGAATTGTGCTGCCATAAACATTTGAGTGCAGATGTCTTTCCTATAGAATGACTTTTGTTCCTTTGGGTAGATGCCTAATAGTGCTATTGCTGGATCAAATGGTATTTCTATTCTTAGCTCTTTGAGGTATCTCCAGATTCTTTTCCACAGAAGTTGTACTAATTTGCAGTCCCACCAAGAGTGTAAGAGTGTTCTTATCTCTCCACATCCTCTCCAGCATTTGTTGCTTTGGAATTTTTTTATACAGGCCAATCTTACTGGAGTTAGGTGATATCTCATTGTGGTTTTGATTTGCATTTCCCTAATGATTAGAAATGTTGAGCTTTTTTTTATATATATATGTTTGCTGGCCATAATTCTGTCTTCTTTTGAAAAGTCTCTGTTCATGTCCTTCACCCATTTATTGATGGGGTTGTTTGATTTTTTTTCTTCTTGATTTTTTTGAGTTCTAGATAGATTCTAGATTCTTGTTATCAGCCCTTTATCTGATGTGTAGAGAGCAAATATTTTCTCCCATTCTGTAGGTTGTCTATTTGCTCTAATGATAGTTTCCTTGGCTATACAAAAGCTTTTTAATTTGATCAGGTCCCATTTATTTATTTTTGTAGCTGCCGTGATAGGTTTTGGGGTCTTCTTCATAAATTCTTTGCCTAGGCCAATGTCTGAAAGAGTCTTCCCTACATTTTCTTCTAGGATTCTTAATGTTTCATGCCTTAGGTTTAAGTCTGCTACCCACATAGAATTGATTTTTGTAAGAGGTGAGAGGTGGGGATCCAGTTTCAATCTTCTGCATGTAGCTATCCAGTTTTCCCAGCACCATTTATTGAAAAGAGATTCTTTTTCCCAGTGTATATTTTTCTCTGCTTTGTCAAAGATTAGATGACAATATGTGGATGGTTTCACCTCTGGATTCTCAGTCCTGTTCCAACGGTCTGTGTCTCTATTCTTGTGCCAGTACCATGCTATTTTAGTTACTATAGCACCCAAATGTTTATAGCAGCACAATTCACAATTGCAAAGATGTGGAAACAACCCAAGTGTCCATCAATATATGAGTGGATGATAAAATGTGGTATATGGATACCATGGAGTACTATTTAGCTTTAAGAAACAATGGTGATTTAGCACCTCTTGTATACTCCTGGATAGAGCTAGAACGCATTCTACTAAGTGAAGTATCCCAAGAATGGAAAAACAAGCACCACATGTACTCACCATCAAATTGGTATTAACTCATCAACACGTAAGTGCACATATAAGAATAACAGTTATTGGATGTCGGGCGTGGGGAGCAGGAGGAGGGGACGGGTATATGCATACACAAAGAGTGCAATATGCACCATCTGGGGGATGGGCATGCTTGAAGTTCTGACTTGGGGAGGAAGGAGGGAAGGGCAACATACATAACCTAAACATCTGTACTCCCATAATATGCTGAAATAAAAAAAAAATGTAGTACCTTTTACAATAGGCTTGAAGAAAATCAAATATCTAGGTACATATTTAATGAAAGAGGTGAGAGACATATACAGGGAGAACTATGAAACACTAAGAAAAGAAATTGCAGAAGATGCAAACAAATGGAAAAATCTACCTTGCTCATGGATTGGTAGAATCAACATTGTTAAAATGTCCATACTACCTAAAGTAATCTACAGAATTAATGAAATCCCCATCAAAGTACCAGCATCATTCTTTACAGATTTAGAAAAAATAATTCTATGCTTTGTATGGAACCAGAGAAGATTTCATTGTGATTTTAATTGGTATTTCCCTATTAATTAGTTGATGTTGAGCACTTTTTTAAAAAAAAAATTTTAGAATATTATGGAGATACATATGTTTAGGTTACATATATTGCCTTCGCACCACCCAAGTCAGAACTACAAGCATGCCATCCCCTAGACAGTGTGCGCTGCATCCATTAGGTGTGAATATACCCATCCCCTCCTCCTTCCCAACCTGCTTAATCCCTGATGAATGTTACTTTCATATGTGCACATAAATGTTGATCAATCAGTATCCTGGATGGACTCCAGCTCCATCCAGGATAATACAAGGGGTACTAATTCACCATTATTTTTTGTGGCGCTCATATCATTTGCTCACTTATTAATGGGGTTGGTTTTTTCTTGCTAATTTTCCTGAATTCTATAGAGATTCTAGTTATTGGCCCTTTGTCAAATATATAGCATGGAAAATTTTCTCCCATTCTGTAGGTTGTCTATTCACATACCTATTGGCCATTTGTATGTCTTCTTTGGCAAAATGCTCTACTTGGGTTCTTTGCCCACTTTTTTTTAAATTGTATTTTTTGGTTTTTTTGCCTTGACTTGTGTGAATTCTTTATATATTATGCATATTAACCCCTTATCTGATAACATAGTTTGTGAATATTTTCTCCCATTCTGTAGATTTTTTTTCATATTATTAAATGCTTTCTTTGCACTGCAGAAGCTTTCTTAGTTTGATGTAGTCCCACTTGTTTATATTTACTTCTGTTACCTGTGCTTTTTGTGTCATATCCAAAATACTATTGCCCATACCAATATCAAGGAGTTTCCCCCTGTTTTTTCCTAGTAATTTTATTATAGTTTCATGTTTTATATTAATATTTGAGTCTTTAATCCACTTTGAGTTCATTTTTTGTATATGGTATGAAATAATAAATATCTAATTTGATTTTTCTGTATATGAATATAAAGTTTTTCCAGCACAATTTATTGAAGAGACTAAGTGCTCCCCATTGCATGTTTTTGGAACCTTTGTCAAAAATCAATTGTCTGTAAATGTGTGGGTTTATTTCTGGGCTTTATATCATATCTATTGGTTGATATGTTGGTTTTTATGCCATGCTATTTTGAGTGCAATAGCTTTATAATATATTTTAAATCAGTTGATTTTGTGACTCTAGCTTTGTTTTATTTTTCCCCCTCAAGATTGCTTTGATATTTGAGTTTCTTGTAATTAACCAGTCACAGGAGGAAAAAGGAAATATAATGAAAAAGAATAAATACATTCTGTGGGAATTATGGGGCACCATCAAGAGGCTTAACATTCACAGAATAGATTTCTTAGAAGGAACACAGAGAGAAAAGGGGCCAGAAAATATATTTAAGAAAATAATGACTGAAAATTTCACAAATCTGTGGAAAGACATTAACATTCAGGTATAAGAAACTCAGAAGTCTCTAATAAAAATCAACCCAGAGAGGAGTTTACCAAGACACATAACCAAACTATAAAAACTCAAAGACAAAGAGATAATTCTGAAAGTGGCAATAAATACATAAATAAATATATCATATACAAGAAAGCCCCAATATGAATGACTATCAGCAGACTTCTCAGCAGAAATCCTACACACTAGGAGAGAACAGGATGATATATTCAAAGTGCTGAAGGGAAAAAAAAACTGTCAACTAAGAATAGTTTACCCAGGAAATATGTCCTTTAGAAATGTGAGAAAAATAAAACTTTTCCTAGACAAATAAAAACTAAGAGAGTTCATCTCTATTAGGCCTACCTTACAGGAATTGCTAAAGGGAGTTCTTTAAGCTGAAACAAAAAGCTGCTAATTAATACACAAAATGTAGGAAAGTACAAAAGTGAACAGTATAAAAAGTACACGGTCATATTCAAAATACACTAGTGCTATAATGATGGTATGAAAACAATTTTATTTCCATTATAAGGGTTAACAGACAAAACTATTAAAAATAAACATAGCTACAATAAATTGTTAAGGGATACACACTACAAAAAGATATACATTTTGACAGCAAAATTATAAAATATGAGGCAGATGGGAGTAAAAGTATAGAGATTTTATGTACAATTTAAGTTAACTTGTTATCGGTTTAAAATAGTCAGCTATAAGTATAAAACGTTTTATGTAACTACAAGCAAACCTATAGTAGTTGTGCAAAACATAAAAAGAAAAATTCAAAGCATACCACTACAGAAAACCAGCAATTAACAAAAGAAGGCAGCAATAGAGGAGAAAAGAACAGAGCTACAAACAACCTCCAGGTGATTCTAATTCTCATTAAAGTTTGAGAATCACTGCTTTAGGCAATAATTCAGAAATACCAATTGGGCTACATATAATAGAAGCTCAAATAACAGTGGCTTAACCCAATGGGATATATTTTTGTCACATAATATGAAGGATGGAGGTAGACAGCCCAAGGTAGGTTATAGCAGCTTAAAGAATTTATTAAGGATCTAAGTTCTATGTAGCTCCCTGATCCACATTTCTTATTGTGTAGTGTTCATCTTTACGTTCAATAAAGGCTGCATGCCAATTGAGTCTTTATCTTTTATCAATAAAACTATAACTTTTCCCAAAATCCCATCCATTAGATCATACTCACATCACAGAATTATGCTACATAGTTGTAATCAGCTGCAAAGACTGCTAGGAAACCAAGTTTTCTAGTTGGATACTGTATTGACTTTTGCGAAAACAGGCATCTGATAGTAAGTTTGGGCAGGCAACTAACATGTTTTCTTTAAGGTAGAATAATTTATATGTGTCATGTGACAATAAGAAAACAAAGAGGCAGCTTATTTAAGAATATACTCACAATTTTTTCTTTCCCTATGAGACCCATAATTATTTTTTTAGTAATTAACCTTATTAAATAGGTTAAACTTGATAAAACTGACAATGTTTAACCTTTTTAATTTACAAAAATGACAATTTTATAAGGTTCTACCTAATATAAACACTTCACATTGAAAACATATACTTACTAACTAGTGTGCATACACACTACAAAAAGACTTTCTTAACTTGTTTTCTAATCAAAAAGAGAGAAACAAATCCTTAACTCCACTCAGAAGGTTGAAGTCTATGACTTTAATTCCTTAGGTGGTCAGAGTCACAATGTGTAATGCTACATGCTATATCTTTTTGGGGAAATAGTCTAAAAAAGGCTATGAACAATGTAAATCACACTGTTCAGAAGACAACTCAAAGCACATGCTGATTTTTGGTCACTTAGTACATATATTTTCACATTTAAAATTTTATTCTTAACAGTAGGGACACCACAATTTAAAATTTGGCTTGTACCAATACGAATGATTTTGAAAAGGTGCATTTCTGAAAGCATTCTTTGTTGTCATCAGATTGCCATGTGAAATGACAAGTCCAATTTGTTTGGAAAGTTATAGAAAGAATGATTAATGAGATTATTCTGGCACCAAGGCTGTAGATGCAGCCCATTTTTACAAAGTAACACCTCAGATTTTTGCTATGCATTATGGAGTGATAATCGATAGTCAATTGGTATTTCTTCATTATCCTGATTCATTTTGTCGTCTTTAGTACTAATTATTTGTAAAGTGTATTGCTTTATAGCTCCCCACAAAGAGATGGAGGAAATAACACTTTAGAAAAACATTTAATCAAACATTTTTTTAAAGTGCAAAGAAAATAATCACACTTCTCTGAAGTGTAATGATTGCTAACAAGACAAAACATTTATTTTAAGAACTGTATATTTTCTTTCCTGCACATCTGTGCTCAGCATTTGGACTAAGAGTACTTTCAGGGCTAGAATTTGGATCAATTGAAGAAGTCAGTAGTTGAGTAAATGGATCACTGCAGTAAAATCACTTAGAAAATGTCTCAGATTTCAGGACTCACTGAAGAACTTTTAGAAGATTTTCTCAGTGGTGGATCATTGTTCTCTGTGAATGTAAGAAATGCTACGGTGGAGGTTTTGAACTTTGAAAAAGAAGATTCTAAAATAAAATAAATTCTAGAAAGTCTGTGTGTGGAGGCGGGGTTGTCTGAGACCCACACACAGTATGGAATGTCGGACAATGGAGACATGGAGGGATGGGCGGGTGGGAGGAGGTGGATGATGGGAGGTTGCTTGGTGGGTACAATGTGCCTTGCTCCAATGATGGATGCACTGAAGTCCCTGACTTTACCACCATGGAATATATTAATATCAATGTAGCAAAATTGCACTTGTACCCCATGAATATATATAAATAAAAATAAAGGAAAATAAAATAAATTCTAAATGGAGTCAATGTAAAAAAAAAAAAACCCAAGAAACTAAAGAAAAATATGAGTGAACATTTAACTTATCTCAAGGTGAGCAATGACTTTATAAATAAGAAATGGAAATGAGAATAATCAAAAAGAAAATGTGCATAATATTTTTAAGCTGTAACTACCAGAATTCTGTACAGGGAAACCTGAGAAAATTCATAAGCAAATATATAGTTGAAAAAAAGATTTGGGGAAATATGACAAAAGACTAATATACTAAATGTGTCACCTGAAATTATCTCTAATAGTATTATAACAAAGGCAAACATCTTAGTAGAAAAAATAAATGTAAAATTTGACATCAAAATTATAAAATATGATGTGAAGGGAATTAAAAGTATAGTTTTTATATGAGATTTTGGCTACCAATATATATGCGGCCAACACTGGAGCACCCAGATTCAGAACAAATATTATTAGACCTGAAGACAGAGATAGACTACAATATATTTAGTAACAATAATGAGAGATTTTAATGTCCCACTCACAGCACTGGACAGATTATCTAGACAGGAAATCAGCAAAGAAACTTTGGACTGTAGCTGGATCATAGAACAAATGGCCATAACAGATATTTACAGAACGGTCTACCCAATAAATACAGAATATACATTATTTTCATCAGCATATGCAACATTCTCCAAGGTAGACCATATGTTAGACCACAAAACAAGTCTCAAATAATTTCAAAAAATTAAAATTGTATCAAGTATCTTCTCAGACCATAGTGGAATAACACCAGAAATCACTACCAAAAGAAATTTTGGAAACTATACAAATACATGGAAATTAAACAACATGCTTCTGAACCACCACTGGACCAACAAAGAAATTGAGACAGAAATTTAAAATTTTTTTGAAATAAATGAAAATAGAAATACAACACACCAAAACCTGTGGGATACAGCCAAAGCAGTTCCAAGAGTAAAGTTTATGCCATTAAATGCGTATATCAAAAAAATGAAAGATTAGAAATTAACAATCTAATGATACACCTCAAAGAACCAAAAAAATGAGAACAAACCAAACCCAAAATTAGCAAACAAAAAGAAAGAACAAAGATCAGAACATAACTAAATGAAATAGAGGACTCTGGGAGCCAAGTTGGCAGACTAGAAGCAGCCTGCACATACTGCTTTCAAGGAGAAGATCAAAAGTTGCAAGTGGATGCCCACCTACAGATGGGCCATCTTGGAGAGAGCATCGTAAATCAGCACAGAAGCAATGGGAGACACTCAGAGTGAGGGAGACGGGGACGGTGAGATCTACTCACCAAAACTGGAAGGTACCTGGGGGAGACAACTACACATGAGAAAGGATAAAGGAGAGAACCCCAGGGCCTCAGGCTTTCCATGCAGACACTGCAATTCAAGCTGTGAGCCCCCACTCCAGCACCACCACCACTGTGGGCCTCTGTATCGATCAGGGAACTACTTGGAGTCTATAAAGTGAAGTTGCATTGGAAAGCAAGCTTATCAGGGATCCACTGCCTCTGTCCCCTGGGGAACACAGCTGATGCCACTTTGAGCTCTCAGGTCCAGAGCACCTGGCCTACACAGGGATCAGCTGTACTGCAACTGCCTTCACATCACCCCTTGCTGGGCCGGGCAGGGAACAGGGAGAGCAAATGCTCTCACATTCCCATGAATGGGAGCTAAGCACCCTCCACTGGGGAATTCCAATGGATTGGGCACCAATGCCACTGGAGAGGTCACACAGGGGCAGGCCCCATGGAACCTATGTGAGGTGAGAGCCCCAGCCATCCAACGGCCCAGCCCCATGGCCCATGTAATGCCTCACCCAAGTCAAACCAACATCAGCCCACAGGCCAAGCAGAAGTCCATGCCTCTACAGACCTGTGCATCACTGGTAGGCCATGTCCTCTGGCTGCACCCACCACTGCACTGAGGTCTACGTCCCCAAGGAACCATGTGCTGGCCAGTGAGCCTTGCCCCCATGAACCCAAGTACTGACCAGAGGGACAAGACTCCCCAACCCTGCACCTCTCAGAGAGGTCCACACCTACCTGGACCTGCCCACCATGTAGCTGACCACACCCCTCAGCCCTGTGTACCAACTGGTGGCCCACACCCCAATACTCTCCCCCACCCCACACACTGTGGCAGGCCATACCCATTGGTTTTATGCACTGGCTGGCAGGCCAGGCCTTCCAGCTTTGTGCACCTGCCAGTGGGCTATGGCCTGTAGCCCCGTATGCTGAACAGCAGAATAAAGTCCCAGCCCCATACACTGCAGAAAGGGCCATACCTCCACAGGCCCATGCAACACACAGAGATCCATGCCCATGGAGTGTCCTACATACCAGCTGCCAGGCCATGCTCCTGAGGACCCATGCAACACCATGCCCAGGGTCCAGCTCTCCACCATGGACCCCTTAGCCACAAGCCACCCCCCACGTTCAAAACAAAAATATTATGACTCATTATTGTCCTTAATAAAAGTTACCTTTTGTAAAGGAAAAAGGCTTTTACTCCTACAATACACATTTCATGCAGGGTAGAGAATTTCCACTGCATGCCCAAAAGGAAAAATTTGGCTCCTCTTTCCATTTGCTCACTATCTCCTCTTATAGAAGGAAATGTGGCTCTGTCTTAGTCTGCTTGTGTTGTTATAAAAGAATACCTGAGGCTGGGTAATGCATAAAGAAAAGAGGTTTATTTGGCTCACAGTTCTGAAGACTGTACAAGCTTGGCACCAGCACCTGCTTCTGAAGGCTTCAAGGAGCTTCTAATCAAGGCAGAGGGGAAAGGGGGAGCAGCGGTGTCACATGGTGAAAGAAGGAGCAAGAGAGGGAGGAAGTGGTGCTAGGCTCCTTTAAACAGCCCCCAAACACCTCCCACCAGGCCCCACCTCCAATACTGGGTATCAAATTTTAACGTGAGATTTGGAGGGACCAAGTATCCAAATTATATTACTACTAAAACAAAATACCATAGACTGTGTGGGTTAGACAACAGAAATTTATTTTCTTACAGTTCTGGAGGCTGGAAAGTTCAAGATCAAGGTTCTGGCAGGGTTCATTTTCTGGTGAAGGCTCTCTTCCTGGCTTTCAGAAGGCCACTTTTCCCTGTGTCCTCACATAGCCTTTCCTTGGTATATATGCAGGCAGAGAGAGAGGGGGAGAGGAGAGGAGAGGAGAGGAGGGGAGAGGAGGGGAGGGGAGGAGAGGAAGAGAGAGATTTCTTCCTCTTATTATAAGGCCAATAATCCTACTGGATTAGGCCTCCCCCTTCCGATGCCATTTAACCTTAATTACCTTCACAAATATAGTCACATGGGGGTTAGAGCTTCAACATGTGAATTTTGTGGGAACATAATTCAGTCCATGACAGGTAGGAATGCAGCAAGAGAAGTCAGGAAGTGGTGTGGCATGAGAAGAAACAGGTACATAATGAGTCTGGAAAGACAGACAAGGATAAGGCTGTAGAGAGTATTATAAGCTAACAGCAAAAAGAAACTATTAAAGGAAAACTTTGTCAAATAATTTTTTCACAGAATGAAATAAGAGTCAAACATGAATTATAAAAAGTAATCACATATAAATTATCCATTGCATTTTAACATAATTTCCCAAAACTTAGTGGCTTAAAACAACATTTGTTATTTTACAGTTGACCTGGGTCAGAAATATAGGTGTGTCTTCACTAAGTCTTCTGGCTCAGAGTTTTTCCCAAGGTTAAAATCAAGGTGTCCAGTAGCATCAGTCATTTAAAGGCTCAACTGGGGAACAGTACGCTTCTAAGTTTAGTTTTAAGCATGTTCGTATGTGCTGCTAGACCTAACCTTGGCTTACTCATGTCCAAAATTCATATGCATTTTGGCAGGATTTTGTTCCTTATGAACTATTTGGACTATTTGGACCGAGGGCCTCAATTTCTCACAGGTTTTTGGGCATAGGACTCCCTCAGTTCCTTGCCACAGGGACCTCTCCAGACAGTAGCTTGCAGCACGCAGCTGGCTCCACCAGAGTGAGCAAGCAAGAAGAGCAAGACAGAGTTTTAGCAAGATATAAGTTAGAGTCTTTTGTAGTTTTATTTCAGAAATGACATCTTATACATTTGTGATGTGTTAGAAACAAGTCACTAGATTCAACCTATACTCAAAGGTAGAACATTTCCCAAGAGCCTGAACACCAGGAAGTGGGTATCATTGTGAGCCATCTTGGAGGCTTTCTACCACAGAACTCAAATTGGTTTCCATTTATTATGCTTAGAATCATTCTTTTAATGAGCTTCCAAATAAAAATCAGTTGAAAACTCAATATTCTTTTTCTTTTTAAAAATTATAACTAAAATTGCCCTTCTCCAACCATTAATCCAATGGAAAATCCCAGTTGCAAAATAGTCTATTAAATGAGAATCATTAAATATTCACATTATCCTTAACCTTCAGTTTTGCGATGCATGGCATGAAATTGCATTCATTGTATTTGAAATGATGTTTAGGTCATTTGAACTTTCTACTTCCAAAAATCCACAAAACATTTGGGACATTTTTCCCATACTACTTCAGTTAGTGTTACTTGCTTTCTTCATCCTGTGATAGAACTTAATGATTCATTATTTGCAGAAACTTTCACACATTGTGAAGCTTTTGAAAATCTATATTAAAGGATACAAGATGTTATGTGAGTTTCAAAGTGGTTTCCAGGCAAGCATTTGAAAACCACCCACTTAGGTGCTTCAGGCTGAATTTTAATAGTTCACGTCTCTGGCCTTCAAACGCAGGTCCCCTAAACTTTCAGTAGCAGCTTTCCTGATGTCTACTCTACAATCTCTTCCAACAGTCCTATAAGCCCTAAACCCAAACTGGAATATACAGAGTGGCTTCTGTTTTGTTGACTGAACTTTACTGACACAATGTGTGTTCCACCTCTTTCTGCTGTCCCAGAGAACCATCTGGAAGCAAACTTGAAGCACAACACCTTCATCTATAATTTTCCTGGTTTTTTTGCACCAGAAGTTTTCTGCCCTGAAATAATGAGAATAGTGATGCTCTATCACTACAAACACTTTTAAATTTCAAACTTCTATCTTATTTGATTCTTTGTGAATTATTATTTCCATTTTACAAAGATTACCTCAATTTTTGGTCCTCTTTGGTCTCAATCTTTGGTCATTACATGAATGACCAAGATTTCATGACTAAGAAGTAAAAGAACAAGAACTTGAACTCAGTTCTACTTACACTAAGGCCAGGATTTTTTTCTCCCACACCATAGTGAATACTATAAAGGCAAACAAATACAAGGTGTGCTCAGTAATGTTTTCAAATGATGACAATCACAGACCCAAAAGTCAAGGTGAAGACCAAACGTCTTAACACGGACATGAAAAGCCCTCCAAAATCTGCTTCCTCCCCATCTCTCCAGCCTTACTTCTTGCTATTCCCCCACCTACCTCTTAAATTCTAACTACACAGAAGTGATTTTAATTCACATAATATATGCATTTGCTTGCTCTACTGTCTCTGGCAAGAGCCCCTAACTCCTTGCTTCCCATTCCACTATCCTTCCATCATCATCCCTTCAAGAGTATCTACTGACTGTTCATGACTCAATACGGATGTTACTGCCACCACGATGACTTTCCTACCTCCCCCTTTCCCACTTCTACTCCATTTGTATCCACACAATATCATGTATTTACATACATATTTAAAGTACTTATAATGTTTAAATTGTATTTAATCGACTGTTTTTACTATACATATTATAACTTACAATTAACAGAATGCTTCCATATATTCTATTAATTCTCAATGGACATTCACATCACCTTCATGAGTGGAGACAGTAATTCATCTTTATATTCTTGGTTCCCAGCATTATGACTAAAATCAAGTATATTTTAATGAATATTTATTGACCAAAAAAGGGATAAATTAAGTAGATACAAAATAGCAATCTACTGTAGTTGGGGAACACGAAATGTCATTTTAAAAAGCAACATAATCACCAACATTATTATAACCTAGAAACTTTAGTAGCATGCTGAGTAAAGCAATTGGCCCACTTTTTTTCACCTGCACAGCAATTCATAAGTCTAAGGTGAAAGAAATAAATAGCTTCAGATGTAAGGAGGAAGGTCTATTCATTTAAATAAAGAATGATGCTTTTTGGGGCTTTTTGATAAAGGCCATTCTCACTGGAGATAAGTAATATCTCAATGTGCTTTTGATTTGCATTTACCTGATGATTAGAGATGCTGAGCATTTTTTTATACGTTTGTTGGCCATTAGTCTATCTTCCTTTTAAAAGTTTCTGTTCATGTCCCTTGCCCACTTTTGATAGGGTTGCTTGATTTTTTTCTTGCTGATTTTCCTGAGTTCTATATAGATTCTAGTTATCATCCATTTATCAGATGTGTAGCACGCAAATATTTTCTCCCATTCTGTAGGTTTTCTGTTTGCTCTCATGACATGGATGCAGAGAGACAGGAACACTCAGACACTGCTGGTGGGACTGCAAACTAGTACAACCTCTGTGGATGGCAATATGGAGATACCTCAAAGAGCTAAAAGTAGAACTACCATTTGATCCAGCAATCCCATTACTGGGCATCTACCCAAAAGAACGAAAGATATTCTATAAAAAAAAAAAATACATCTACACTAGAATGTTTGTAGCAGCACAATTCACAATTGCAAAGATGTGGAAACAACCCAAGTGCCTATCAATACGTGAGTGGATTAATAAAATGCGGTATATGTATACCATGGAGTTCTACTCAGCCATAAAAAACAATGGTGATATAGTACCTCTTGTATTATCCTGGATAGAGCTGGAGCCCATTCTACTAAGTGAAGTATCACAAGAATGGAAAAACAAGCACCACATGTACTCACCATCAAATTGGTATTAACTGATCAACACTGAAGTACACATATAGCAATAACATTCATCAGGTGTCGGGCAGATGGGAGAGGGGCAGGGGGATGGGTATGCGCACACCTAATGGGTGCAGTGCGCACCATCTGGAAGATGGACATACTTGAAGCTCTGACTCATGAGGGACAAAGGCAACATATATAACCTAAACATTTGTACCCCTGTAACATGCTAAAATAAAAAAAAAAAATTTAAAAAAAAGTATGATGCTAAAGCAGGTCTGATTTTTCTGCCAGAATTAACAACAACTTTGGATATTTATGAGCACTGTTGTGTATAATGTAAAGAACATTAAACCCCAAGCCTTGAAACTTAGATTTGCCCTCCTTTGCCACTAATTAGCTAAGTAAAATCAAAGAACTCATTTAACCCCTCTGGCTTCAATTTTCCCTCATATAAAATGAAGAGATAGGACCAGAATATTTCTGAAATTATTTGCAATGCTCAAAGATATTATACATTTTTACATCTTCATCTTTTGATTAACATGATTATGTAAAATCACTTTCACCCACCACTTAATGAGAATTGCCAGCAATGCCCAGGATCTATAATGGTCCTGGGGCATAGAAGCTTAAACAATATTATTTTTCTATTCAATGTTCCAGGAATGGGTCATATTTAATATTTGAATACAAAGCTATTATGTGTAATTGAAAGTTACTTCTTTAGCCTAGGTTCTCAAAAAATAATCTTTGGGAAATTGCACTTGGCAAGAGTGACACCTATTTTTATCCTTTATACTTTATTTTATGAGGAACTTTCTCAGGCAAGCATAGTCACATACTATCAGGGTGATTATTTACAAGCATCATAAAGTTGCTGAGTGTCTGTGATGTATAAAACTCTAATCCTAGGTTTTTTGAGGAATCAAAGGAGTATAGCAATTTCTGCTCTCATGGAACATGTAATCTCTTTCATTGAGATTTTTGTTTCAATTGACTTATTAAACTTAGCCAAATCATAAGCCATGTAAATTATTAAGAAGATTGAAATGATGGGAGTCAAGTCATACCTTGAGAAAAATATTCATATAACTACCATCTGTCATTATAATGGTCTGATTTGTACACTTTGTATTGTATTTCTCCCTCAGTAGAATATATACAGATTATATTTGAAGCTTGGAAGGAGATAAGATGGTCTGTGAGTGTGTGTTTGTACAGAAAGGGGTTGGGGGAAGGAAAGAGAAAAAGAGAAGCCATTCTGGAATTCTCAGACTCAGGAAATGACCTCAGTTAGGGGAGTCTGTGAAGGTGACTGAGGAGTATTCAGAAAGGTAGAAAGAAAAGCAGGAGAGGCCAGGTGCAGTGGCTTGTGCCTGTAATCCCAGCACTTTGGGAGGCCGAAGCAGGATGATCACTTGAGCCTAGGAGTTCGAGGTCACAGTGAGCTATGATCATAGCACTGTACTCCAGCCCGGGTGACAGAGCCAGACCCTGTCTCAAAAAAAAAAAAAAAAAAAAAAAAAAAAAAAAAAAAAAAAAAAAAAAAAAAAAAAAAAAAAAAAAAAAAAAAAAAAGGCAAGAGAGAATCGTGGTGTGAAACTCATAAGAGAAAAAAAAAGGTAGTAAGAGTAGCTAGCCAGTGTCACAGAGAGGAAAGGAAAGAAAATACTTAAAATGGACTATTTGATTAAAAAGTCATCAATGCTCCTAGGAAGAACTGTCTCAGGAAGGAAACAGAATCAAATCTCAAATTAAAGTTGGTCGAGGTTTGAAAGGATGGTGAGAAAATAATAGAAACAAAGAAAAATGTTGAAAAGTCTGTCAAGAAGTTTAATGATACAGGCGAGCAGAGATGAGTTTGAAATTAAATAAAAGTATTTTTGGGGAAAGGAAATTGATATTTGAGGAAGAGAAAATTTTACCCTTATTTTTAAACTGAGTGAAGATTAAATAAATTAATAAAGACAAAAAAATCCCTGAAGTTATAACGAAGAAGAATTATTTACTGGAATAAAGCTTGGAAAGAAAAGGGAACTTCCCGTAGGAGAGGAGCAATGAAGTCTGAATCTGTAAGTGCATTTAAAGACAGAATAAGGCAAGATAGAGGGTACGTGACTAACCTTTGCTCAGTGAGAAAGGTGGCTCCTGCTGAGAGAAGCAGCTCAGTATGGAATTAGAAAATTTCAAAAGGTGATAAATAAAGGTTTAGAAAAGCTTCTGCGGAATAGGATGGGAAAGGAAAAGGAATAGAAATGATCAGAAAGAAAAGAGCAACATAGCATTATTCTGAATGTAGAGCATGTCTTATGTTTTATAAGACAATGCCTCTTCAAAAGTATGTATACAGGTTTCAAAAATAATAATTTACATCATTTAAAAATAAATTGCAATAGGGTAACCAGGTCAGAGCTATGAGTCGGTTTTTTTAAATGCAGATTAGGTTATCTGGAGTTCAGAGAGAGCTACACAACACAAACATAAGATAAATGCACAACTGTAGTCATCCTAAAGTGGTGTAGAACACTAGAACTTACTCTGTTTCAAATAACAAAAAGAAGGATATTGAATGATACCAACACAAAGAAATGATAAATGTTTGAGATGATAAATACACCAATTATCCTGATCTAATCACTATACATTACATGTATCAAAACATCACTATGTACCCCAAGAATATGTAAAATTATTATTTCTCAATGAAAAAATATAAAGATTGTTGAATATATGAATAATTATGCAAACAAATAAATGAGAAAAATAAATGAATAAGTACATGGTAAGCTGTGGCATGTTTGGAATGCCTCAGTCAGGGGAGCCAACACAGAGACAAGTGAAAGCCTTACCCCCACGCTACCCCAAAGAGAAGAGCTAGGATTCAGAACAAAAAGAGCACCAGTGGAGATTAAGGGTTTTGTCATTTCGAGGGGCATGCTGCAGGCTTTCTTCAGATATTGAAAGAACCAGAGACAAAAGGGAGTCCAAAGGCCATACTATTATAGAAAATACGTTTTAAAGAACTGGTTTCTCCAGCAAGAAATCCTGTAATGTTTTCCAGGTAATTAGCTTCAGGAGGTCATTTTAGTAGATCCAACAATTGTAAACAAATCATATTGAAGTGATGCTTTAAATTACCTATTGGCAAAAATGTGCTTTTCAAGTATACTGAGTTTAATTGATTTTAGGAGAATGTTTGCTTTGGAACGATACAATAAATGCCACTGTTGGGTGGGCTGCTTGAAATGAACACTGAAAAAAAGTTGTACACGTCTAAATTATTTGAATTGTTTGTTGAAAGTTATGTTTAATATACAGAAATTCCTTGGAGTTACTGTGGGTTTGGTTCCAGACAATTGCAATAAAGCAAATATTGCAGTAAGATGAACCACAAGAATTTTTTGTCTTCCCAGTGCATATAAAATTTATGTTTACACTATACTGTAGGCTATTAAGTGTGCAATACCATTATGTCTAAAAAACAACATGCATACCTTAATTAAAAAATATTTTATTGCTAAAAATGCTAACAATCATCTGAGCCTTCAGCAAGTCGTAATCTTCTTGCATGTGGAGGGTTTTACCTCCATATTGATGGATGCTGAATAAACATAGTGGTTGCTGAAGGCTGGAGTGGCTGTGACAATATTTTAAAATAAGACAACAATGAATTTTGCTGTATTGATTGACTATCCATTCATGAAAGATTTCTTTGTTGCATGAGATGCTGTTTCACAATACTTTACCCACAGAACTTCTTTCAAAATTGAAGTCAATATTCTCAAACCTTGCCACTGTTTTAGCAACTAAGTTTATGTAATATTCTAAATCCTTTGTTTTCATTTCAACAATGTTCACAGCATCTCAACCAGGAATACCTTCCATCTCAGGAAACCATGTTCTTTGCTCATCCATAAGAAGAAACTCCTCATCTGTTAAAGTTTTATCATGAAATTGCAGCAATTCAATCACATCTTCAGGGTCCATTTCTAATTGTAGTTCTCTTGCTGTTTCTACCACATCTATAATTACTCTCCCCATTGAAGTCTAGAATCCCTCGAAGTCATCTATGAAGGTTGGAATCCACTACTTCCAAACTCCTGTTAATGTTGACATTTTTACCTCCTCCCATGAATCATGAATGATCTTAATGGAATCTAGAATGCTGAATTTTTTCATAAGGCTTTTAATTTACTTTGCCCAAATCCCTCAAAGGAATCACTATCTATGGCAGCTATAGACTTACAAAATGTGTTTCCCATATAAGACTTGAAAGACAAAATTACTCCTTGATTGATGGGCTACAGAATGGATGTTGTGTTAGCAGGCATATAAACAAAATTAATCTCCTTATACATCTTCCATCAGAGCTCTTGGGTAACTAGGTGCTCTGTCAATGAATAGTAATATTAATATTTTCAAAGGAATTTTTTTCTGAGCAGTAGGTCTCCACAGTGGGCTTAAAATGTTCAGTAAACCATGCTATAAACAGATGTAAAGTCGTCCAGGCTTTGATGTTCCATTTATATAGTCAGAGTTGATTTGGCATAATTCTTAAGGGCCCCGGGATTTTTGAAAATGCTAAATGAGCATCGGCTTCAATTTAAAAGTACCTAATAAGAGAGTTGGCCTATCCATTGAAGATCTGAAGCCAAAAATTTACTTCTATCAAGTTATGAAAGTCTTTTAGATGGCATCTTCTTCCAACAGAAGGTTGTTTTATCTAATGTAGCCACCTTCATCAATAATCTTAGCTAGATCTTCTGAATAACTTGCTGCAGCTTCTACATCAGCACTTCTACTATGTTTTGCACTTTTATGTTATAAGGATGGCTTCTTTCCTTAAACCTCATGAACCAACCTCTGCTAGCTTCCAACTTTTCTTCTGCAGCGTCCTCACCTCTCTGAGACTTCACAGAATTGAAGAGAGTTAGGATCTTGCTCTGGGTTAGGCTTTGGCTTAAGGGAATGATGCGGCTGGTTTGATCTTCTCTCCAGACTACTGTAACTTTCTCCATGTCAGTAATTAGCCTGTTCACTTTCTTATCATTCATTTGTCCACCAGAGTAACACTTTTAATTTCCTTCAAGACCTTTTCCTTTGCATTCACAACTAGGCTGCTGGCACGAGAGGCCTAGCTTGGTTTTTTATTTGCCCTGTTCACTAGGCTTGATCATTTCTAGCTTTTGATTTCAAGTGAGAGATGTACAGCTCTTTCTTTTATTTGAACACTTAGAGGCCACTGCAGAGTTATTAATTGCCCTAATGTCGATATTATTGTGTCTCAGGAAATCGGGAGGCCCAAGAAGAGGGAGAGAAATGGGAGAATGGCTAGTCGGTGGAGCAGTCAGAACACACACAACATTTTTCGATTGTTTGCTGTCTTATATGGGCACAATTCGTGGTGCCTGAAAACAATTACAATGGTGACATCAAAGATCACTGGGTGTAGATCCCCATAACAGATTTAATAATAATAAAAAGGTCCAAAGTATTGCAAGAGGCACCAAAATGTGACACACAGACATGAAGTGAGCACATGCTTTTGGAAAAATGTTGCTGGCAGACTTGAGGACACAGGGTTGCCACAAACCTTCTTTGTCTAAAACACAGCACCTGTGAAGTACAATAAAGTGAAACACAATAAAACAAGGTATGCCTGTACACAAAATTGAGTGGCTCCTTCTGAAGCCTGGGATATGCTATGTGAAAAGTCATCAGTTACTACAATAAAAGCTTCAGCTACTATAATAAAGGCTCTGATAGAAATGG
>RJWJ010019331.1:0-30463 GCA_004363605.1 Indri indri | reverse complement strand
CCTCAGTTGCACTTCATACCCCTCCCTGCCCCTCCCACCCAGCCTCCATGCTTGACAAATGCTCTGCCTCTGCCTAAAATGTCCTTCCCCCGTGTCTCTGCCTGACCAATCCCTCTCATCCATTAAGCCACAGCCCAAGGATCAGCTCTCCCAGGAAGGTTTCTCTGATGCCAGGCTGACATAGGAGGCCTCTTCTCTATTCTCTCATAGCATCCTGAGCTTACCTCTGTCATAATATAATTGACTGTTTAATATTTTTATCCCTGCCTAAAGTGTGAGGACCACATCTCACTCATTGCCATATCCCAAGTTCCTTGCACAAAACCTGACACAGTGTAGATACTCAACAAAGGCAGCAAAGTAAATGAATGAATGAATAAGTGCTTAACTAGCAGATCTAAGTTACTTGACTAATCCAGTTCAAGTGATGTCTCTTGCTGAGATGAGATATTAGAAACACTTTCAGGAATTTCTAAAATATTGAAGGACTAGAGAAATGCCACAAGACAGGACATAGATTAAAGTGTTAGTTTTTCAAAAAGCAAATAAAGGTCAATTTAAGAAACTATGCACGGATTAACTTTAACTGATTACTAGCAAAACTTAGAAGCATTTTAAAAATCAAAAAGTAATCGCGGGATATACATAATTTTTCAAATCACAGGTGCTACCAAACTCTCACCCATTCACGCATTTGACAAATCTTGCATAATGTTCTTGTGAAAAAGATAGAAAAACATTAGCAGGAAGATAATAGCATTTAGACAGATTATTAGGTGACTGAATTTCTGCATTAGTGAACAGCATTAATGAATGAATCAAGATTATTCTGGGGAAAGAGCATTGTCATCACTTCTTTGCCTTTCCTCTTTAAAGACTGTATGAACTGCTTTATAAAGGTTTATAAGGGAAGCCTATCCAGTACACTTATTCATTCAACAAACATCTTTTGAGCACTGTGTGCTTTCCCTTCAGGTCACTGCATAGTAAATAGCTAGTTATAATACAATGAGATCAATCTATAAACAGAGTCTGAAGCAGATCTCCAGTGGCAGATCAAATCATTGTTGTGGATAAGAGCCCTGGATAATTCTTGTCATCAGACAAGATTTTGGAAATCATGGTAGATGACGGAATCAAGCTTAAAATTGCCTTGGTCCTAAAAATAAATAAAATTAAGGGAAAAATTAAGAGCAAAATTTAAAAATATCTCCCCTGGCAATAGAAATGGGTTAAAACCTAAAAAAAGGAGTGTAATGATTAGTAATGTTAAAATATTGCAAAAATTCGACTTTACCAATTATATAACAAAATAACGTATGTGACCTGATTTGACAGGTCTGTTGAAAGGGAGGTATATCCACATACTCTCCCACTTAACCATCTTTACAATAGTAGTAGATAAAAACAGTAGCAATAAGATTTTTTCTTGAGTCTCAGTAGAGACTAATTGACCCCTAATTGTCTGACCTTGGGAAAGTTATTTTATTTTTTCATAAATTAAATGCAGTATGGTAAAGATTTAGTGAGATTAGGTACTAGCAGGAACTCACCAAATGGCATGTTGCTAGCCTCATCTATCCAATGGGCATAATAATAGGATCTGCCATGTAGAGTTGCATAGGGTCTCCAAGGTTTGGTTGTGTAGCAGAAAACTAAACAAGATTACTTGTTCATCAAATATTTATTGAGTGTCTACCATATTATTGTGATAGGCTCTGGATGCATGTAAAGCACTTTGCACCATGCTTAGCACATAGTATATGCACAAAAAATATTAATAGTGGACATTATTATTATTCTTAAACTCAGTTGTAACTACCCTAGCTATCCACCTTGCCTCTAGAGACAAACTGTGCCTGCTCTTTAAGGCCCAACAATAGGAGAGTCTACGTGGGGGCTGCTGTAGTTAGCACATCATGAAGCTCTTCAGAGCTCTTTCCTTATCAAGTGTCGTGGAGAGTTACATCCAAAGACAGGCTCTCAGGATCATGTCTGCTGCTAGAATTCTTAGGAGAATCAAGTATTTTTGACATCAAGTCACAATTTGTCCTTGAAATTACATTGAATCTTGTTGAAATTCGTCACCTCTGAACTTCTAAGCATCGTTATTCTGTAACATACAATGAAGCACTTAATTTTACCATCTTGGAGTTGAAGGAATGCCTACCATTATCTTAAGAGGTATTGGTTAAGAACATGGGCTTTGTGGTGTCAGGCAGCCCTATGTTCAAATCCTAATTGCCCAACCTTGGGAAAGTTATTTTATTTTCTCATAAGTTAAAGGCAGTATAGTAAAGATTTAATGAGATTAGGTACCTAGCAGGAACTAACTAAATGGCACTGTCGATAGTATCATCAAAGATAGCCTGCTCACTGGTTCACAGCTGGTTGTTAGAAAAGTCGCCATGTATTGAGCCAAATTTTTCCTTCCACTAATGTTGTTCTTTTCAGAGGTCTAAAATCTGCCCTCTGAAGGTGTATGGAGTCAGTTTAATTTCTCTTTTTTCTATGAAAACTCTTCAGGTAGCTAAAGATGGTAAGTCAATCTCCCTAGATTGAGCAACCATCTTGGTTTGCTCAGGACTCAGGGTTTTCCTAGGAAACAGGACTTCCAGTGCTAAAATTGAGAAAGTTCCAGGCAAATCAGATGGTTACAATACCCTCCTCTCTGTTCTTCTCCAGGCTGAATATCCCCTAGGTCTTCAATCACTGTTTTGTGACACATGTCATGGCTCCCTCATCATCCTTATTCTCCCTCCTATAGAAATTATTTTTTGTCAATGTTCTTCCTTGTGTATGGCACAGAAAAATTTATGCTGCATTAAGGATGTGGTGTCAGAGAAGCACTTAGAAGTATTTTCTCCTGTAGTATATGACATTGGTTTTCCATTTTTTTCCCTCCACCCCAGGTGCAAAGATTTTTGTAAATCATTCTCCTAAGTTGATGGACATTAAGTGAAAGGTCCTCTTGTTTCTTTATTCCTTGTTTCTGCATTTCCTAATTTTATTTCTCTCCCTCAATTAGGCACTAGTCTAATGGGAGAAAGATTAAATAAGGACTTATGTCATTGTCAATCATGTCATTGTCTTTTATGATTATATTTTTCAATTCAAATAAATGGTACAATGCTATAAACATCACATTTTTTAAACTAAATGCCATTAACATCTGTCCGTGTCACTATGTGGACATTTAGTTCCTTGTTTCCAAATGTATTACAGTCTTCTAGAGTGTCCACCCACCCTATTTTATAAATCTATCCCCTCAACGATGGCAGTCAGTGACCTCTAACTCCCAACCACCGCAGAGTATAATACGTCATAAGGAACATCTTCATTCACATCCCCTTTGATTGGTTGACGTTGTCAGAATTTCATTGACCTAGGTTAGCCAAGAAGTTATCTAATGAAAAGAATTCATTATTGTCTTATTAATATTATTTTTATTGAAATATCACAATTATATACACTTATGGGATATAATGTAATGTTTTGATATATGTATATAATGTGAGATGATTAAACGAAACTAATTAACATATCCATTCTCTCACTAATCATTTTTTATGGTGACACATTAGAAATTTACACTCTTAGTTATGTTGAAATATAGGTATACCTTGGAGATATTATGATTTGGTTCCAGACCACTGCAAAAAACTGAATGTTGCAATAAAGTGAGTCACAAATTTTTTGGTTTCCCAGTGCATATAAAAGTTATGTTTACACTATACTGTAGTCTATTAAGTGTGCATTACCATTATGTCTAAAAAAACAATGTGCATACCTTAATTTAAAAAGTCTTTAGTGCTAACAAATGCTAATGATCATCTAAGCCCTCAGTGAGTTGTAATCTTCTTACTATTAATAAGTAGAGCTTCTTGCCTTGATGTTGACGGCTGCTGACTGATCAGGGTGGCAGTCGCTGAAGGTTGAAGTGGCTGTGGCAATTTCGTAAAATAAGACAATACTGAAGGTTGCCACATCAGCTGATGCCTGCTTTCACAAGAGATTTCTCTATACCATGCAATGCTCTTAGATGGCATTTTACCCACAGAACATCTTTCAAAATTAAAGTCAATCCTCTCATACCCTGCTTCTCCTTTATCAACTAAGTTTGTGTCATATTCTAAACCCTTTGTCATTTCAACAGTGTTCATAGCATCTTCACCATGAGTAGATATCTCAAGAAACCACTTCCTTTGCTTATCCCTAAGTAACAATTCCTCATCTGTTAAAGCTTTATCATGAGAATGCAGCAATTCAGTCCCATCTTTAGGCTCCACTTCTAATTCTAGTTCTCTTGCTATTTCCACCACATCTGCAGTTCCTTCCTCCACTGAAGTCTTGAACCCTTCAACATCATCCATGAGAACTGGAATCAATCTCTTCCAAACTCCTATTAATGTTGATTAATTTTGACCTCCTCCCATGAATTATGAATGTTCTGAATGGCATCTAGAATGATGAATCCTTTCCAGAAGGTTTTCAATTCACTTCGCCCAGATCCATCAGAGGAATCACTGTCTATGGCAGCTATAGCCTTATGAAATGTATTCCTTAAATAACAAGACTTGAAAGTCAAAATTACTCCTTGATCCATGGGCTGCAGAACAGGTGTTGTGTTAGCAGGCATGAAAACAACATTCATCTCCTTGTGTATCTCCATCAGAGGTCTTGGGTGACCAGGTGCATTGCCAGTGAACAGTAATAATTGAAAGGAATATTATCTTTCTGAGTAGTAGGTCTCGACATTGGGCTTAAAATATTCATTAAACCATGCTGTAAACAGATGTCCTGTCATCCAAGCTTTGTTGTTACATTTCTAGAATGCAGGCAGAGGAGATTTAGCATATTTCTTAAGGGCTGCAGGATTTTTAGAATAGTAAATGAGCATTGGCTTAAGCTTAAAGTCACCAGCTACATTAACCCCTAATAAGAGAGTCAGCCTGTCCTTTGAAGCTTTGAAGCCAGGCATTGATTTCTCCTCTCTAGCTATTAAAGTCCTAGATGGCATCTTCTTCCAATAAAAGGCTGTTTCACCAAATTGAAAATCTGTTCTTTAATATAGCCACTTTCATCAATTATTTTAGCTAGACCTTCTGGATTACCTGCTGCAGCCTTTTCATCAGCACTTGCTACTTCACCTTGCACTTTTATGTTATAGAGATGGCTTCTTCCTTTAAACTCCCACAACCAAGCTCTGCCAGCTTCAACTTTTCTTCTTCAGCGTCCTCACCTCTCAGCCTCCATAGAAATGAAGAGAGTTAGGGCCTTGCTCTTGATTAACCTTGGACTTAAGGGAATCTTGTGGCTGATTACATTAGCTGTCTAGACCTCTAAAACTTTCTCCATATTAGCAATAAGGCTGTTTCCCTTATCATTGGTGTGTTCACCGAAGTAGCACTTTTAATTTTTTTCAAGAACTTCTTCTTTATATTCACAACTTGGCTAACTGTTTGGCTCAAGGGACCTAGTTTTTGACCTGTCCTGGTTTTTGACATGCTTTCCTCACTAAACTTAATCATTTCTAGCTTTTCATTTAAATTGAGAGAAATGTCATGCTTTCTTTCACTTGAACACTTAGGGGCCATCACAGGGTTATTGATTGGCCTGATTTCCATATTTTTTGTCTCAGGGAATAGGGAGGTCTGAGAAGAAGGAAATAGATGGGGGAACAGCTGGTCAGTGAAGCAATCGGAACACACACAACACTTATTGATTAAGTTTACCATCTTATATGGGTACCATTCATGGGGCCCCAAAACATGACAATAGTAACACCAAAGATCAATGATCACAGATCACCATAATAGATATAATAATTTTAAAAGTTTGAAATATTGTGAGAATTACCAAAATGTGACACAGAGACATGAAGTGAGCACATGCTATTGGAAAAATTGTTCCGATAGCCTTGCTTGAGGCAGGGTTGCCACAAACCCTCTGTTTGTAAAAAAAACACAATATCTGCAAAGTGCAATAAAGGGAAGCACAATAAAATGAAGTATGCATATATACAATACATGGCACAAGAATTCTTTATGTTTAAATCATTGAAAGAAAGTAAGATCTAGGCTGAGCTTCCATGAATGACTCCCAGAACTACACATCTGAACTGGCCCACCAAGGAGCAGTGGCTTCTGCTACCATCAGGGGGCTGTAGGACCTGGAAACCAACACCATCTCCACTGCAACCATGGCTAGCAAAAGCAATGCCCAGTGTCCAGCTTCTCAATACCCATCACATTAGGACTAGACACTAGGACCTATGCTACATCTTCTGAAAAATAAACTGGAGCAATTTAAATTCTTTGTGGTCATGCACACCAGTAAAAATAGCAGAGGCAGCAAAGGCAAGATCTCTGCCTCATGGTAATCACTTCCACCTTCCAAATTTACATTTGTGCATGCATTTGCGCAACCTTAGAGCATGGTTTCCTGTACACTAGGAGATAAAAGGGTAAAAATCCATTAATGGAACCTGAGCAATAAGGACATCTGAAAAATATTGATTTCTACTTTTGTATTCCCTAGTTTGCAGGAAACCATGTTCTACGGTGAGGCAGAGGAAGCTGGGAGAACCAATGTGTAGACTTTGCCATAAACCAAGGGCAAGACTGATGAGCTATGGCCATTCACAAACTTGACTTGCCCTGTGGTGCCAGATTGTTCTCTAGAATGACTGCACAAGTCTATACTCCCACCAGCAGTGCATGAGGGCTACTGGTCGCCTTTTCTCTGACAACACGTTGCATTACATTTCTTTTTAATTTTTGCCAACCTAGTATAACATCAACATAAAAAGCACATTTTTAGTGCCCCACTGCCTCTTTGGAGCTATTGAACTTGATCTCTAACAATTTTGGGGGGTGGTTCTGACATGAGCTGCTACCAAACTAATTCTCCTCGAGCCAGTATTACCATCATATACATGAATTCTGGACTTGCCATTTATCTCTTTTACATTTTATCCAAGTAGTGCTAGTCCAGTACTCCAGTCTATCAAGGTTATTTTAAAATCTTTGTTGTGTTTATTAATTGCCCTCTCAACTTTGAAAGGGTAAAAGGGAAGGAAAAGGGTGTTAATTTTTCTACTTTACGCATAAAAAATCGAAGCTTAAAGAATCTAAGTAACTGGCTCAAGGCCACCCAGCAGCAGGTAGCAGAAGCATGATGTGAATCAAGTTTGTCCGAAAGCCAAAGCCTTTCACATACAGGATCATACCACATTTTGCAAAACCATGCAGTGTATGGGGTATCTGAGAACTAATCCCGGCTCCTTTCAGTTTAACAATTAAAAACATTATTTTGAGAATTAGAATAGTGTCTTTTCTGGCCTTTGTAAATAGATCTAATGAAAAGACACCAATCGTGACCTGAAAATTTTTCAAGACTTCAAAAGATATCATTGCAGAAATGATTTTCTCATTAAAAATGGTTCAAGATGGAGGGGAGAATGTGTTATTCTATGACTTCTCCACTTTTGCACCTGCTATTCACCGGAAATATCCTTTCTTCATCTGGACAACACTTACTTACCCTCCACCTACCTATTCAATGTGTTTTGTCTGCCTTGACTCCAGAGAGAAATGCAGATCTAGGACTGTGACGCCTTTTGATCCCCTATACACATGAACTAGTGTGGGAAGGGAAGAAACACAGAAACAAACACATAATACAATATGGTTCATCTTAGGGTAGACGTATCACAAAGGCACTAAGGGAACATAGAGGGAAAAGCACCTGATTGGGCCTGGGAGGGTCATAAAAGGCTTGCAGAGGAAATGATTCTTGAACTCATTCTTGAAGAAGGAGCAAGGTTTGCCAGGTAGACAAGATGGAGAGAGAATTTCAAGCAGAGAGAACAGCAACAGCAAAGACGGAGAGGAATAAAAGAGCATCTTTCTCCTAAAAGCGTGATACACTCTTCCCCTAAATATCGGTCAATTAAAAGGTTTTTTAAAGACAAATCTGGATCTTAGAGATTACTTTTATGGTAACTTTGCATTTCACTCTTACAGAGAACAACTAGCCCGTTATCACTAATCATTCAGTAGTACAGGGAGGATTGAGCATGTCTACTTCAAATTCCCTGATGATAGGAATTGCCCAGGGGCTCTTATTAAAAACACAGGTTCCTGGGCCCCCTAAAGCTTCTTATTCAGTGGGTCTGGGATGAAGCCAGAAACTCATAATATATAACAAGTACCCCCAGAGATTCTCGTCATCAGAGAAGTGTGGCAAACACTGGGCTCCGTGGGCCTGAGGTCCACACTCCTCCCACACCCTTTGCAGAGGAGGCAGATTCCAGCACGGCAGCCAGCCTCCTGGTCAGTTAACAATTAAGCCGTGGGAATTGCTGCCCTGGATAACTCAAGGAGATATTTCATTAAGGAATGTGACTTGTACCACATTTTCCTTTATAGACTGAGTGCCTAACTCCTTTCCTGCATTCTCATCTAATCCCCTCAACAACCCTGCAAGGTAGATATTGTCTACATTTTGCAGATATGGAAACTGAAGCGCAAGAGGTTCAGGAATCTTGTAGACAGTCACATAGCTTATAATAAGCAGCCAAATTGGAATTTGAATGAAATCCATCTGAATCCAGCGCCCAAGTTCTTCCCATTATTCTACCCTCTGGAAGAATCTACAGTAGACCCTGTCCTCTCAGAGTCTATCCGAATGGCTAGCAAGAGCTGAAGTCTGCAAGCCTCTACTCGTTCCACCTGAGGTCGACCCTCCCCTGACCTCGACTTCCTCCACCCAACCTGCTTCACCCCAAGAAGCCATCCTGTTTGTGCCTTGCCACTCTGTCGCAATTTTCCACCCGGATTATTTGTGGCTATAACAAGCAAGGCCACGCCAACGTCTGGCATTAAAAGAAGCATGAGGCTTCATTCCTGAGGTAATGAGACCATTTTTTTCAAGTTCCTTCCTCTAAAGTTCATGAACTTAATAAAAAAATAAAATAAGGCCAGCTCTATTACAGCCCAGATCTGTGCAGCAGGAAGCCAGGGCTGATCGGGCAAAGGCAGTGCCTGGATAAAAAAGAAAACGTACTCACAGACTGCCTCTGTCTTCACCTTCCAAGGAATCCAGACAAAGCCACAGTGGGAGGCACCACCACCCACATCTGAGCTTCCTGGCGACGCACCACAGGTGACATTAATGTCACACAAGCAAAGTGGACCTTGATATAAAGATGTTTACAGCATTTTCTCCCTCTTGGAAATTGAGCTTTGGAGAAACTTGACACTTGGCTCTTCAAAGTGATTGGAGATTTACATCCATCCTGTTCTATGCACCACAAGCACCCAGGAGACCAGTGGACGGAGTCACCCCAGGCTCTGTCTTTGTTGGCCTCTTGCTCCTGAATGCCAGTGGCCATTGCCACATGCCTGTGCAGCTGCCCAGCTCATGACCCCACAGTGGCCCTTGTCATCACTGCACATGGCTCCTCCTCTTAAAGTCCCCCATCCTACTCTAGGACCCCAATTCCTAGCAGCTGACACTCAAAACTACTGCTCTAAGGCCTGTTTTAAAAAGTCATTCAATGGTACTTGTTAAAGCATGGTAAGGCAGACTTTATCCAGGACCATCGCTGTAGGCGAAGGTGCAACGGGATTTTTCAGGGGGGGAGAGACCGGGCTCAACTCAGAATATAGCATGGGCAAGTGGAAATGTCTGTAGGAGTAGGGTGAGGGTCAGAGAATAGAAAATTACTAAGTGGAAACATCAGGAGTGAAGGGGATTTCTGGTTAAAGTGACCTAACAGGATTCTTGCTGAAGACAGGCCAGGGGTCAGACATCACCAGGGGAAGGTGAAGGATGAGGAACCTGACCAGACATCAGGGGTGGTCAGGTATTGAGAGTGGGGAGCTCTTGCAAAACTAACTTAGCAGGGTTCTTACTAAAACTGGATTTTACAGGGAAGAGCACAGATAGGCCTAGGAGAAGATTCGGGAGCCTAACTCAAGTTTGGCCAAGCAAAGAATCTTCACTGGGGCTCCCTGGATCCTGCAGGAAGTACCCTCCCTGTCCATCAGCCTCCTGCTGGCATTCAGAAGTCTATTTAGAAGTCATATTCTGAGTCCCGAGTGTGCTCCAGGCATAAGACTCGCCTGGAATAAGATCCATCGCTGCTTTCACAGGGCAGCCACAGCCCTCCCCTGTTCACCTTAGACCTCCTCCCACCAACCTGGGGTCTCACTGATCTTTCATCCTGCACCACCCACTCATTCACCTTCTCTACTTTGGCTGCCAAGTTTGCCTAACGTTGCTGTGCTTGCAGCAGAAAAAATTAGCAAACATGCCTTAGCTTCAGTTTCCACATCACAAAGTTGCATTAAGAAATATATAAGAAGAAGACTCTAAAACCCCTAATAGACTGTGTTATACAGCTAGGTGTTCAATAGGCACCATCACCACCCACCTTGATGTTTGAACTCAGGCCTGCCTTTGAATCACAACAATCCAATTAATTGCTGTGTGCCCTGAACCACAGCATCCTTGCCTGCAAAATAGAGGGGGAAAAAAAAATTATAGAGAGAATTTAGAAACAAATATGTCAGCAACCTATTAGTGTCATTACGCTTTCCCTAAATGAGAATGGTATGTCTGGGCTTCAGATCCCACTGCCGTTGTGTAAGTTCTGGGTGGTTTTGTGAGCAGCAGCTTCGCCCTGTTGGATCAGAGGAGCCGCTGATGACAGGTTTAAGACCTGCCAGGCTCCTAGAACCTGTGCAATTGCCTCCTAATTCTCAGTAAGACCACTGAAAAGATTGTATGGAGAGATCAGAGAACAACAACCAGTAGCTCCCAAAGCCCAGGAAGTTTGTGCAAGGGAAATGTAACATTTTGGTGCCTGGAGCTCAGGACTCCCAGGCCCCCGGGCCCCATCCCAGATGTGGTGGGCAGTGGTGATGAGGAGTGTGTTGCATTTCCTATGAATTAAGCCATGAGGCTGGGAGAACAATGTCGTCATTGATGGAGAAAGGTCGCTGAAATTCCAAGGACACTCGAGGCCTTTCACTGTGCTGAGACAGAGATGCCTAATATTAATCCTACGTAATATGAGTTTCTGACAACCCGCTTTCTAATGGGCCTGCTGGAGGCTCAATTGGCCATTCACGGTGATTCAGTGCATCCTCAAGGAAGTGCTTTGGATGGGGGGAAACTCATTTTTTATCTATGACCCAATGTTATCCCAAAATATATTAGCACAGGCCATTCTGATGGGGGAAAGTACTTTGCTCCATTGGAGGCCAATTTAATTTGGGGGGAGTTCCAACCTCCAAGCACCTCAAATGAAATCAATATTCTTTCATTTATTAAACACACATCATGGAGCACAGAACATAACACATGTGCACAGTACTGCTGCCGCCCTACTGATGGTGGCATCTGGCTTCTGACTTTATACGAAGTACCATCTCTTTTCACACTCATTTTATAGAGTTGATTCATTTATTCAACAAATATTTAATGAGTGCTTCTCCTATTCCAGGCGCTGCAGTGAGGGATAAAATGGCAAGCAAGACCGTGTCGTTCTCTCCCCTTACACAGCTTGTAAACTAACGAGAAAGTCAAACTGTGAGTTTACCCATTGCTATTAAGTGTAATAATTGCTTTGCTAGGGGAAGGGCAGGACCCTATGAGAACACAGCCAGCATTCTAACCTATCCATTGACATTTCAGCCGAGACTGGACAGAAAGCTGTGAGTTAGCCCAGGGAAGGCAGAGCAGGGAACAAGGGACAGAAAGGGAGTTCACTGTGACGAGAACTAGAGAAAAGGGACTGAAAGAGGGCAGACTCGGGTTACGACTGCCTGCTCTGCTCACCTCCAACTTCCTATGCTGCACGCAGTTTTCGGACCTCCTTTGGCTCCATACTTCGCACCCTACGGTCCTCGGTGAGGGCCCAGCCCCAGCCAAGCTCCCAAAGTCCCAGATAAGGCAGAGCTTCCCAGGGGCCACCAGGAAGGGAACAGAATTCAGACCACACTTATCCACGTCCCTGCAGGCTAATTATTGTGAATAGAAGAGTCACTGTGAACCAGAGGGTGAAGGTGGCCTACTGATTGGGAGCAGTGCTGTAATGCTTAGGAAGCGGTGAGGGGACGCTGAACCGCCCCCTCCTTTCTTTATCTTCTCTGGCAAGGGATATCACCCTTAGGAGATTGGAGCACCCAAAGTGAACCCTTCCTTTCTTTAGGTCAGTTCTCATTTTTTTTGGCTTGGATTAAAGTCCATCCCAAAATGAGAATTTCTGCAGATCAAGCTTGAGAAAACAAGGAGAGCAAGAGCAGCATTGAGGGATAGGAGTTTGGCCAATATTATTTTTATTTTCAAAAAAGAGAAAAAATAGACATAGTAAACTTCAATGGTGGCCTTGACCTTGAGACCAAGTAATGAGGTAGATGAGGTGATCAAAGCGGAGGCCTAAGGACATCAGAGGAGGAGGCAGCAGTGACCAGGAGACTGTGTGCACGCACACACAGCACACCAGAGCACACCCACTCACCTGCTGCCTTTTGGGCACAGTTATGAGCTGGTAGTATGATGGAATTCCATAGCTTCTCTGGGATTCAACAAAACATGCACCAAACCCTTCTTTGACAATCCCTTAACACACGTTCAGCAGACATGTGCTAAATGTGGTACATCTGCACAGGGGAAGGCCAGGGTGTGATGAGAGCACAGAGAAGCGTCACCCATCCCTGCCTGTGGCAGGTCTGAAAGGCTATCTAGAAAAGGGGACACCTAGGCATGTACAGCACAGAACAGGAAAAGGTCGCGTGGCGTGGTGCAAACTCACTTAACCTCACTGTGCTTCTGTTTCCTTTTGTGTAAAATGAGAATAATATTAACATTTAGCTCGCAAGCCTGATATGAGAATTTTTTAAATGAGTTAATATATGCAAAGTGCTTAAAACCATACCTGGTATTCAGTAAGTGCTATGTACATATTAGCTATGATGAAGGAGATGTGTGGTTCTTTTTTTATTAACAGGCTTTATTTTTCTGAGGAGTTTGAGGTTTACTGAAAAACTTAGCAGGAACTACAAAGAGTTACCATAGTTCTCTCCCCTTCCACACATAATTTCCCCTATTGTTAGCATCTTGCATTAGCGCAGTACATTTGTTACAATTGGTGAGCTAATATTGACACGTTACCATTAACTAAAGTCTATAGTTTACATTAGTGTTTGCTCTTGGTGTTATGTATTCTGGGTGCTTGGGCAAAGGTATAATGACAAGCATGCACCATTCTAGTATCATGCAGAATAGTTTCACTGCCCTAAAAATCCTCTGTGCTCTACCTATTCATTCCTCTCTTCCCTTTTTCCCTGAATCCCTGGTGACCACTGAGCTTTTTCCTGTCCCCATGGTTCTGCCTGTACCAGAATGGCATAGAGTTGAAATCGTACAGTATGCGACCTTTCAGATTGGCTTCTTTTGCTTAGCAATATGCATTTCAGTTTCCTCCATGTCTTTTCCTTGGTCAAGTTGTAAAAGAGGTAGGTATATTTATATCAAGTTGAATGAGGATACTGAAAGGAAGCCGGATAAAGCGTCTTTCCCTTGTCACCCTGGAGAAAGTCCTGTGAATCTTTGCCTTTGGAATTCTGCTTGCTATTAATATTTCATCCCCCATTGCAGCCCCATGCTAAGGCTTCTTGTCTCTAGTCAAGTGACTCCTTTAAAATGCAGACATTCCTGAGAGGTCACATTTTAAATATTTTAGACCTAGAACTTAGCATTTTGTAGCTAGAAGAAGCTTTAGCGTCACCTGTTCCCAAGCCCTAATTTAGAGACGGGAATCAAAAGGAAAGTGGCCATGCTGAAGAATACACAGTCAGAAAGGAGCGGGTGACCTGCTGCTCATTTACTGTGTCCCTTGAATGCAGGTTAAATGCACATAGGAGCAGTCGCCACACACCCTGAACTGAAAAATTAAAACAAAAAGTTCAACAAAAGATCTTGTGAATTTCATCTATGAGCATAGATGGTGCAATCCCATTTATGTACTCACTTAATATATAACCTTTATCCAAAATAACAACATTAGAGTACATCGGGATTCTGCATTGACCAACACATATTTACTGGGCACCAGCAAAATGTAAGACAACATACTAGGTATGAAAGTAAACAGGGAAAAGCAACATGAGCATGGCAGAAAGCAGACATGCGCAATGTAGGCTTCCCGAAAGAGGTAACATTGGACCAGGCCTTTGAAGGATGAGCAGACATGGGGGAGAAGGGACATCAGACTGAACTTGAGATGCTGAGAGTGGGCTATTTCTTCTAGGATGGAGAGTGGCTGTGTCTGGCTCACAGAAGGCACACTGGGGTGTGGCCGAGAAATGCTGGAGACTCCCAGATACATGGTCAGGGTGGCCATAGCCTGCAAGGAGGCAGGACGGGGCAGAGTCACAGGCTGACCCCTTTGCTTCCTCCCTGTTCCCAGGCCGTGGTTGCTCCACCACAGCTCTTCCTGGAGCCCCACTCCCTGGACACTTGCCAAAAGGCCGTCTGCAGCAGGTTCTTAGAGGACTCAAGGACTCCCTGCTTCCCCTGAGTCCTTGGCTGCCGTGTCCTCATTGTGCCCCAGAAGGAGCCAGTTTCCTCTCATTCCTGAAGATCGGACAATAGAATTCTTGCGAGAGGGCCTTCTCAGGAATGAGACGCCCTGAGGCAGCTTTAAGCAGCTTGGGTGGTGGAGGGTGGGCTTTCCTTCCTGGAAATCCAGCTTGCTGACAAACTGCGTCCACACCCTCCTTCCACCCTGCTAGCTGCCCTGTGCTTCCAGCTCTCGCTTCCTCTGGCAGCTTCTCCAGGGCCCTCACAGCCGGGATGGGCTGCAGTGACCTTCTGCAATCAATCCCAGACTCCTGGGCCATGCAGCCGTTTTTCAACCAGCCTCCCCAAGCTTGTCAGAGCAAGGAAGGCTCCAGGTCCACAAGCCGCCCTGTTCAAATAAACACCCAGTCAACAAGCAAATGTCTGTCAAAGAAGAGCAGGGAGTTCAGCTGACAAGGAGGAGGTCTTGGGATAGTTGGGGCTGTTTGGGAGGATCTCTCACCAATCTTGTCAGCACCTATCTCCCCGCTGACCGCCTCGGCATTTCTGTGGGTGAACACATATGCATGCACGCACATGCGTGTACACACACACACACACACACACACACACGACACCTGGCCCTGCTGCTCCCTGTGCTGACGTCATTACCTCCTCACTGCCAATCTTTCCTGACTCCCCCACTGAACCCCATTAATTATTACGCCACCATGCGCCTTGCTATCCAAGTGACACAGTGGGGAGGAAGTGAAAAAAACAAGGACTTTAAAATCAGACAGACAGGGATTGAATTGCAGCTCTATTCACTATTGTCCCACCTTGTATAAAACCCCTCTCCAGCTCATTTTCCTTACCTGCAACCTGGAGATAAAGAAAACAAAAAAGAGTTATGTTGCCGATTAAAGGATATAACATATGTAAATAATCTAGTAGGGTAGCTGGTGCAGAACGTATAATCTCGGGTTATTTCCCTCCTTCTTTCTTCCTTAACAAATTAAAATCAATTGCATTCAAACAAGCACAGCAGGGGACTGCCCCTTAAAGATCACAGAGAGACAGTATGACAGGAAAAGCAAAGGCTTGGAGACAAGCCCTGATTCATATTAAGTGAATTTTTATTGCAAAGAACAGAAACCCCAACTCGAATTGGCTTGACAGGAGAAAAAAAAGAATTTATTGGTTTGGCAAAAACTGATCAATACTTCCAATAGCTATTCCCCCTTGGTTTCCTGTAGTATTTAACAATAGATCTCTATGTCGCCAAGTGACCCAAAGGGTGTACTCATGTCTTCCAAACACACTCCGGAGACCCCGTTTCCCAGCCTCCCTTGCATCCAGGTGCCGCTGTGCCATGGAGGGTAAAGGAAGGAGATGAGGGTGATTCTTAGGGCGCTTTCTTTAAAAGAGAAGCTGATAATTCTCTGTATTTTCTTTTGCTCTTCTCACTGGCTGAGAAATGGGTCAACCAGAGGAATTACTTTGAATCTGGAGATGGAAGCCACGTGTGGCAGATGGCAGACTTCTGGCCGGTTATGTGAGAGAGAAAGGAAGTTCTATTTTATTTAAGTCCCTTTACTGAGGAGTCTGTTGTAGCTGCATAGCCTCTGGCTTACTAACACAATTCATTCCAGTGAGACTATCATGGACCCAGCGGTTTCCAACAATGTCACCACGGATCCAATTTCTTTCATTGTCTCTGGCCTGCCTCCCATGATGTCTGTCTTATTCTGAGACTCTACATGTCCCTCTCCCCTAACTGGTCCCTACTCCCCCAAACTACCCTAACCCCAACCCCAAAACAGCTTTAGGGACTCCTCTGATGGTAACAAAAATTGCTTCAGTAGGTACAGACCTCAAATTGCCAAATGACACACTCTTAGAAAAAAGGGATATTTTCTTCTATTAGCATTGAAAACCAGCAATAGGAGCCCAAAAGACAGAAAGATATCCAGCAAACTTGAATGGCCTACAGTTTGTCATTTTTGTCTTTGAATGCCTTGCATAACTGTTCAGCTAGAACTACTAGGTCAAGACTCACACTGAGTACAACAATGACTTTAGCTTCAAGCTCTAATATTCAGAGTATGTTCTTCCAGGGCCCTCCCAGGTTTCTACTGTGAGAGGCAGGCATTTATTTCCCACACAGTGTCCCACCAGGACACACACTGGAGTAAGCAAATTTCCCAAAATGAACCGAGTGCGGTTAGGAAGTAGAAGTCAATGGTGGGAAGCTCGACAATGGCAAACGTCCTCTCCATCACCTGTGCTGCCATCATCCAAACGTGGAACTCCAGCCAGAACCTCTCTCCTTTGCCTCATACGGGATTAGGACTCGGGTGACGTAAATCAGGTGCCTAGGCTGCAGACTTTAGGGAGACACTCATCCTCATGTGCTGCCCCTGTTCTCATGGGACCCTGCCAATGAGTGCCACCCTAAATTTTGCTCCCTATGTGCCTGCATGCCTCACCCCAGTCCTGACCCTTGACCCTCAGGCTTGTGTATAGGCCACTGATCCACCGGAATATTCCATAGACTTCTCAAATTCAGCATGATCGAGACAGATCCTGTCACCTTGCATTTCCCGACCTTGTCCTCATATACTCCCCATCACAGGGAGTGACAGCACCACCAACCACATATTTGCCTGCTCCAGCCAGAATCCCAGGAAGCATCTTTGACATTACTCTCTCTTTTCCTCCCCCCAGCCAATCACTAACTGCAAACATGTCTCCAGAGTTCATCACCTTCTCCAATCCTCACCACCCCAGACACTAACCTAAGCTGCCATCCTCTTTCCTCTGGACATCAGCCCTAGCCTCCTCACTGGTCTTCCCATCTGCATTCCTGCTCCCTCCAAACCCTTTTTCTGACCATAGCCAGAATGCTCTTTCCTAACTGGCTTGCAAAGAAGTCCTCCGTAATCTGGCCCCATCTCCTTCTCCAGCCTTGGTTATTACAGCCAGGTCCTCCCACCACGCTGCAGCCATATGGGTCTTCTCTTAGCCCCTCAACCCCTCCATGCTTCCAGGCCTTCTCAAAAATGTTTTTCCTCCTCCACCTACCCTCCATAACTCATTCATTCTTCAGGTATTAGATTAAATTTCATGTCCTCCAAAAGGCTTTCCTGAGCCCAAAACTAGGTAAGCCTCCTCACCTCGTGTTCCCATAACATAGAGGTCTACTTTTAAAACACTCATCAGATTTTTTAAAAATACCTGTTTACTGTCTGCCTTCCCAAATTAGCTACATGCTCCCTGAGTTCCTTATCATAAGTTGGATGAATGTTTGGGGTAAGACTCAACCTCATAGATCCATTATTCAGCTATCACCTACAAAGCACCCCGAATGTGCCAGGACTATGCAAGGCATTGAAGCTGCAGAGAGTAAGGGGCGTGATCCCCACCCTCGGAGCACTCGGAATCCACTCTACACATTAGGAGCCCAAGCTTCAGAGTCAGAGACATTGGTTCTCTCACTTGTAAAGAGGGGCTATCTGCTACTGCAGATGACTCTGGTACCTTTGCTAAATCCTGTTGACCCACTCCTACCTTCAGCTGCAGCTGTGATGGATATTTCCATGCAAGCTCAGAATCACCTTGGACTTTTCAGCTTCCCACCTTAGGAAAACGTCTCCATCTTTCAGGTTCTTCCCCAGGACTTTCTCCAATGTTGTTGCCGTACCTGCTTGACCTGTGCAGGTAAGCTCAGCTCAGAAGCCCAGGGACATTAACAACCCCCAGCCCTCAGGAAGGTCATGGTAGCTGGTGGGTGGGTTCTCTAGCCTCACACTCTCTAGGAAACAGAATTGAACCCCTATTGCCTACAGCAGGGACCTCAAAAACACAAACTTACTTTATTTATCTCCCTGTCCCTATTCCCTCACTCTTGCTTCTTGGGATCGCCTGTACTGGTACCTATGTCCTTGTGCCAAGCTTTGATTTGAGGGAAATTTAAATTAGGGCACCAAATTTACAAGATTATTACAAAGATTAACTATAGCAACATGAGTGAAATTCTTAATTTCCGAGCACATTATCAGTGCTTAATAAATTGTAGTTATCGATGTTAGTTATTATATTCTTGGTGGGGGAGATAGATAAAAGAGGATAAGATAAATGGATAGATAAATGAGGATAAGATAAAGATGCTTTGCAGAGGAAGTAAATTTTTTTTTTTTCTTAGACAGTGCCTCACTCTGTCACCCAGGCTGGAGTGCAGTGGTGTCATCATAGCTCACTGCAACCTCAAACTCCCACCTCGGCCTTCCAAGTAATTTAAATTAGGGCACTGCCTCAGCCTTCCACGTAGCTGGTACTACAGGCATATGCCACCATACCCAGATAATTTTTTTATTTTCTGTTGAGACGGGATCTCGCTATGTTGCCCAGGCTGGAGGAAGTAACTTTTAAACTGAACCTTCTTGCAAGCCTGCAAATGAGGAGGGAGAATTCCCAATGAGGGGTACAGTGAGACCGGAGATGTGACAGTATGAGAGGACATGGTATGTTATGGGAAGCATGCACAGTTCTGTATGATTGAAGAGGAAAAAGAGGATTTACAAGGGGTAGAAGTCGAAAGCGCAGATAGTGGCAGGGTCTCAAGAAACCCCCACTAAGGAGAGAGGCAAGTCTGAGACACCTACGGAGAGGAGCACGAAGGCCGTCCTGCAGATAGCAGCAGAGAAAGGAGGACATGCGTTCACTCTCCGTCTCTGCATGTGCTCTCCCCGCTGTTTATTTGCACTGCGCCTGGCCGTATGGAATCAAGGCATAATTCATGGCCCACCCCCTTCAGCACCCTGCAGAGAGGGGGAAGCAGGGAACATCCCTGTCAAGTGCCAGATGTTTGGCAGAGGCCTAAGGGCTGCTGATGGCTTTGGAGGTGAAACTGGAAACTCTTCTGGGGCAGGAAGCCTGGAAATGCAGGAGCTTGCTGAGTGACAGACGAGTGGCTTCAGAACACTGGTGGGTGATGAGATGGAGCGACGCTGGACACACCTGGGTTCTGTCCCGGCTTTGCTCCTTACAAACTGCGTGGCCCTTGGCAAGTCACTTCCTCAACCTGAGCCACGGTCCTTCAGCTTTCTAATGTCCCTGCTAGCTTGGAGGCTTGAGGATTCCCCAAGGCAGAACGTGAATCTCACTTTGAAGGCTGAGAAGGATTTTGTGATCCCAAAAGCTCCTCTTCACTTGGACTGAGTAGACAGAATGAGATGTCTTTGAACTAGAAGCAGTTGTAAAAAACACAAAAAAGCTCAGCGATCTGCCCACCTGGTTTTAAAGTAGGTAAGGACTTTAATCTCGGGATATATTAAACAATAAATTGATGGGCGAGGGAGGCTCAAATTGGCCATTTAGAAATGCTGGTTGGCTTTCACTTTCATCTTGTTACTTTAGTTCAAAATTGGCAGCTAAGAGCTAGCAAATTTTTGCTCAAGTCGTTCAGTTTCAGGTCCCACTCTGCATGCTACTCCAGCCACGTTGAATGAATTACTCTGCATTCCCCTAAAATGCTCTTATCTCCTGTTTCTTTGTCCTTGTTCATGTCGTTAGTCCATTCTATATTTACTGAGCTCCATCTCTGACCTGGGTTCTGTTAGTGAAAAAAGGAAAGACATAGCCCCTGCTCTCATTAGACAGGTAGTCTAACATTCACTAGATAAACTAAACAGACATTAATTAGGAAACGGTAGGAAGAAATGGAAACTTCGTGCCACACTGGGGGGAGGATTGTTGATGAGAGTAGTGGTAGAAGAAATGAACTTAGTCATGGATGTCAGGGAAGCCTTCTTGGACTAAGTAATGTCTTCATGTCCTTCCTTTTAAGGAGAAAAATCCTATTCGGCTTTATGGTGCAGCTTAAATATTATCTCTGTGAATCTGTCTGCATCTCCCCAGCAAGACAGACGCTCCTTCCTCTGGGATCTGCAGGGTGTTTGTTATGGCCACTACCATGGCTTTGGGAGCTCTGTATTATTATCTTTAGCTGTGTTCTAGTCTGTCTCCCCACAAACTGTGAGCTCCTGCACAGCAGAATGCTCCAGTGCCGTGCCACATACAAACGGAATGTTCAGGAAACGTGAGTGAAATTGAAATGTAGATCTACCGCAATTTCGAGATATTTTTTAGAAGTGAGTAACTTATTTCGCAATTAGCAATCCAAATAATCTTCTGATTCATGCTTTTTCTTCTTAATAAAACAAATACTTTTCTAATGAGTTTGCATGGATATATTATACAATTAGTAAAAATAAACGATGTATGAAAATTCTAGACCTGCCATTCAAGTAACGGATCATAAAAGCCCTTTGCTGGATTTGAAAGACATTCATCTGTAATTTCTCTGTAAATCCAAAATCTGGCTGTCAAAATGACTGAAGCCGCGAGGTTTCTTATTTCAAATGTGAATTTTTATGATGTGGTCTACCTATGTGGACAGGAACACTTAGGAAAAGGCAGGTGGGTTTCTGAGCACTGAAATAGAAATGAAAAGAACTTGGTGAAAATCTATTGCTAGGAAGTAAACACGTCTGTTCCCTTTTCTACTCACAGGATAGAGCTGTTATAAAACGGGGGCCAGAATTGCAATATTTGGTTTGATATCACTCTGGGTAGGAAAATGCCCTGGACTTTGCCCATTCAATTGCCTCCTTCTGGAATATCTTTGCTCCCATCAAAACTTTTCGCATCCTTCAAGCTCCATCTCAAACATATGCTTGTTTATTTTACCAACGATTGGGTGTTGGAATCCACCTAAGGTCATAAAACACATAAGTGTCCAACCAAGAGATGAACAGGCCTCTAGCCACCTCTCCTATCTTCTTCCCTGCACACCAAGGTTGTCCAAAGTATGTGGGCTCCTAGGTGTTTAGGAAATATTATCTGCCTTCTTCTGTCTCTCTCTAAAGAAATCTTAACCCCTGTTAACACCAAAAGGCTATCACAAATCCTATAGTGTAGCTTCAATTTAGAAATCAATTTATTTTTATTTAAGGAAGCGTTTTCCAACTCATTTGAGCCCTTTTTCCCATTACACCTATTATCTTCCTCTGGAATTATTGTTCCAGAAAACACAATTGGGGAAACACTGCACTCTATCATTATTACTCTAACTCACTTCCTTCTCATACTTTTACATGGAGGAACAAAAGAAAGCTATTACATAGGTGAAATGCTAATATTTGGATAATCAACTCTTTTCATGGTTTGCAGAACTCTATTTTCTATTTATTTATTTATTTATGATTTTATGCCATTTTTTTTCAGCATATTATGGGGGTACAAATGTTTAGGTTATATATATTACCCTTGCCCCACCCAAGTCAGAGCTTCAAGCATGTCCATCCCCTAGACGGCACACACCGCACCCATTACGTGTGAATATACCTGTTCCCTCCTCCCCACCCCCACCTGCCCAGGAATCCTATCGAGAAAAATAGTGACCAAAGGAATAAAAAGGCAATTTATGAAAGAAGAAACAAATTGTCAGTTCATATAAGGAGAGGTATGGAGTCTGAAGCAATGCAAATTAAAACAAGAAGCCATGGTTTTTATGAACCAAATTGGCAAAGGTATTTTTTAAGTGATAATGTCATGCTAAAATGCCTAAGATTTTGTCTCCTTTACACTTTTTTATATTTTTCAAATGTTTTACCATTAACAACGACTCATTTTTAATTTAAAATATATTTTAAAATTATAAAAATTCTGTTATAAGGCTGAGCAGATCTTATCTGCATGTTTAAAACTGGGAAAATACAACTTTTACATTTTTAAGACTGGGAAACTGTTACTTCTAAAATCTTCACCAGATTCCAGGTAAAAACCTATTGCTCCCTTAACTTAGCCCACTGGCTCACCCCCGCAGGGTCTGGAGTCACTTGTTCTTCTGTACAATCAAACGGGCAAGTTCAGCCCTGGTGGCTGACTTAGCGTCAAGGCCTGGCCTGTGGACTAAGACCTGGACCATCGCGATACCTAGAGATCAGAATCTCCACCACGGAAGCTGTGCTGGTCTCCCGGAGAGGTTCCACGGAGAAGTAAAACCCAGACAGAGGAGGCAGCGAGGGGTCCTGGGCAGGCCATGGGCCTTGCAATCAGTCAGACCAGCCTGGCTTTGAATCAGCTCTTCCTCTTACTGCCTTAAACCTGAGGGAGTTCTGTACCTTCTCGGAACATGGTTTCTTTGTTTTGAAAAAAGAATGGCCACAGCAAGAGATTGCAGGCTGGCCAGGAGGCTTAAACCAGAACTATTAATAGGTAACTCAAGTGGTGGCTGAGGTCTCCTGGAGACATCTAGAAAAGATTTCCTGCAGCCCCCAATTCCAGACTCTGTGAAAGTCTAAAACCCCCCGCAAATGTCTGCAAATTCCAGGGGCATTCCTTGCTTGCATGTATATGATTCTAGGGTCCTATTTTAAATTTGCAGATTCTGCTTTACACAGTGTTGAGCCAGATATGAAATTCAGGCTCTTCTTCAATTTCCAATAACAACAACAACAATAATATAATCATACATGTTTGTGAACCTAGTAGTACTTACCGCCATTTTGGAGAGAGAGATTTACATTGAAAACACAAATAACTTCACACTGAAATTAAGGTGTAGCCTGTCCTTCACACCCCTGGCCTCCCCACCTTCCATCTCCCTGCTCCCCACCCCTTCCTGCCTGCCCCTCCACCCCTGTTGGCCTGCCCCTCTCCCTCCCTTCTCCTTCTCTAGGCAAAAACAGATTCCTCTCACTTTCTCAGGCAGAGAACCTTGACTGTTCTTTTGCTGCTGAAGCTCTCACTAACACCTTTATTGCCAAACAGTTTATCAAGGCATTTTTATAAAACAAAAAAAGATAGCTGATTTTTATAAAGAAAGAATTCTGATGCTAGCCATTAAGATTTTTTTTAAATATTTTTTATTTCATTACACACACATACAGAGGCAGTGTTGCATAGTAGTAAGGAGTGTGGTGGGATGTATATCTTGTCTAGTTGTGTGACCTTGGACAAATTATTTAAACTCAGTGTCCTCATACATAAAATGAAGATTCTAATGGTATGAAACTTCTAGTGTTATAAGAGTTAAATTAGTTAATATATGTTAAAAAAAAATAAACCCTAGAACATTGCTTGACACATAATAAGGTCTCAACAAATATTAGTTATTCACTTTTACTAAACAATTTCTAGTGCATTTACTATGACCCCTTTCTCCCATTCAGAGGACTTCATCCTAATTGAGTCACCTACTTAAAATGCAGTTGACACCTATAAGGCATTACCAGGAAGATGTACCCTTTTGACCGTTGGAGTTCATTAATGTGAAAAGCTTCTAGCCAATGACATATGACCAGAGACAATGATATGACCATGCAAAAGCAGTGGACTAGCAGTATAACATAACAGTTTGGAGTCACATATCCTAGGTTCAAATCCCAACTCTGACACTTACTTGTGGTGTGATCTTGGACAAGTTGCTTGACCTCTCTGAGCTTTGGTTTTCTTATCTGATAAATCCAAGTAAAAATAAAACCTACTTTACAGAGTTGAAAGTGGTAAAAGACATAATGTATAGGAAAAACAGTACATGCCTGATGCATGGTACATATTCAATAAATTAGACAGTAATGATGGTGATGGTGGTAAACAGACAGTATAAAATGTATGTTTAAATGGTAGAGGTCCCATTCAATGATTTTCACTTAGAAGATTGTGTACTTGGTGATACTACCAACTCCCAACTCTTTCTTTGGACCAGCCTGAGAATATTCATTAGTCACAAACTCATCAACAGCAATAACTACAGATGAGATTTTGGCATCTTTTTTTAGTTTATATTATTTTTAGATCATTTATTTTGTATAGACATTTTTGTGTCCTAATTTTCCACTTAATATGACATTAAAAGTCTGTTTTCAAGCCTTTAAATTTTTTATACACTTTGTTGTAATGACACAAAATATTCTATTGTAAAGACCTGCCATAATTCATTTAACAACTCTCTTGTTACTGGGCATTTAGGTTGTTTCCAATTCTTGATTATTACAAACAGTACAGCAATGGATGTTTTTGTCCAGAAGGTTTTGTTTGCATTTGGATTATTTCCTTCAGCTAAATTCCTAGACATAGAATTACTGGGCCAAAAATACGAACTCATGATACATAGTGCCATATCGTTATCCAGATCCTTCACATATTTGAAGACGATAATCATGCTCTCAAGTCTTTTCTCCAAGATAAACACCCTCAGATCCTTCTATCCCTTCTCTTATGACTCATTTCCCAGTGTGGTCACCATTCTTGTCCCTTTTCCTCTGGAATCAAAGCACCAACTCCTAAGCCGGCATTCAATGCTTTTACAATCTGACCCAATTTTATCTTTGTTTCCTTATCTCGTGCCACACCTCACCTCATTTCCAGCCACCCTCCCCTCTGCTGCATCCCTACACACCCTGTTCCTTCTTCTCCATTCATTTGCTAATTCTGTTTCTTCAGTCCAGATGCCTTCCACACTCTTGATGCCTGAGAAACTCAATCTCATCTTTCAGGACAGGGCTCCACAGCCACCTCTTCTCTGCAGACTCCTGGATTCCTTCTTCCCTGGTCCAGGCCGCACAAACAACTCTATGTACTCTCCTCCTGTGCCACCTGGTACAGACCAGTCAGGGCCCCACCATGAAATGGAGGACCCACTCAAATGTGGATAATTCAAGGGGGATTTAATAAAGGATGATTTAGGAAGGTGTGGGCAGAATGCAGAGAAACTACAAGGAATAACATAGTACTCAAAGGCTAGCAAGGCTTTTCACATCCCTACACCTAAAGGAGTACGGACAGGAGAGGTTACTGGAACTCAAAAGGAAAGAGTCCTATAGCTGAGAGGAGCTATGACTTCCATCAAGGGACAAAATCAGGCCAAGGTAACCCCACGAGGGAGGATCCAGGAGAATGAGTACCTTGACTTCACCCTCACTCCTCTCTCCTTTCCGTCTCCTGCCTGGGCTTCCATTAGCAGAACCCAGCTAGACCCAGAGGGATAGGAGGCATGTGGGTATGACACAGTCCATGTGGGTCACCCCCCGAGGGCACAGAGCATGGTGAGAAGAGTGGGGAGTAGATCTGGGGGGCAAATGGAAGAGCCCATCTCACCACGTTGAAGCTCATTTTCCTGTATTCTAGTTAGTTATTGGCAGGTATGCTCCACTGTCTGGACAAGATACTCATTGTCTCACTTCCAAACCATCTTCTGCACTGTAGCGTGACCATGCTGCTCTTCCTGAACATGATTCAATGCCCCACCATATCCCCCATTGCCTACAGAGGCAAACATACATGTATTATGACTGACACCCCTCAAAACTTAGCCCTTGCCTCCCCTGAGCCACCTCTCTCTTTCCTCCTACTCCACAGCCCAGCCATGTGAACAACTTGTCATTTCCCAGACACAGTGTTCTCTCTGTAGGGTCTATGCTTCTGCCCTGAACACACTTTCCCCACTGGAAATCTCCTACTCATTCTTTATGCCTCAATGCAAGGTCTACTTCCACTATAAAACTTTCCTGTCTCCCCCAGACAGACTCTGGGCCTGCTTCTGCAAAGCTCTTTTGCAGCTTATATTTTATAACACTTTATATTATAGATGTTTACAACTCTGTCTCCTCAAATAAGCCATAAGCTCCTTTATGGCAGGGACTGTGTCTTACTTCATCTATTTCTCTAGTACCTAGCAGAGTCTCTGGCACATCGTAGACACTCAATATTAAATTAATGAATGAAACATTGAATCAGATATTTGCAATTAATGTGGATTCCCCATTTCGTGCATGGGCTTGTTTTTTAATGTATGTTTGTTCTTGCACTTCAGGTGTGAGTAGGTGATAGGACAGAAGCTTGTGTCCTGGGCATCTCTTAGCATCAGCTGACACTGGGCACCATCTGGCTAAACCTCTGCACAAAAACAGGCATCCTTGAGAGGTCAAGTTGGAGACAGTCCATGTAGAGCCTACCCAGTATACATTCATTTGACAGATGGACCCTGTTAACAGGTAACTTGCCAACAAGCCCTTAGAAGCTCTTGTGTCTGCTTCCTAAATCCATTTTGAAGCAAAAATCTATTTTATTAGCTGAAGACAGAATAGACCAATTCCAAATATTTGGAAAAGCTTAATCTTGCAAATTAGCTAGCTGTCCTCTGGCCACATGGTGGCCACTTGTGTGGGAGGAAAGCAGACCCATCTCAGGACAGACCTTTCTCTGTTTCTTGAGAAAACACAATAAAACACCCTTCCCCTTTCATCCACATCTGGCGGCTGCAAAAACAGTGACCCGTGGAATTCACATTTTCATACTTGACTATGGTGAGCCAGCGTCCAGAGGTTATTCTTGCTGTGTTTATGAAAGAGCGAAGCCTGTCAGGATAAGAAGGCTTCTAATAGAGTGCTTATTGAGAAAACATGCCGAGATTTCTGTTTCCCCAAATTAGAGAGGGAGCTTATGATAAGAATCCTTTTCATTAATTTCTCCTCCTCAACTGCTTCCCTGCTGTCCTGTGGTATAATTAGGAGACTTGAGGCTCAGCTTTGTGAAGAAAGTCCTAGACAAAATACCCCAAAGTTGAATAGCACAAGGGAGTCTAATTCTCAAGATTTCACAAGGCTTCAAGGAAATCATACTGCACCCATCCTAGGGCCACCATGCTACATGAACAGAAAAAGGATTTTTCTTGCCATCATTTTAGACTGGAGTTTTATCAGTTCATCACATTCATATTACAAATCGAGCACTAGCTGTCCAATCATCCTCCTTGGGTAAGCAGGGATAGTCTGAAGACAAGAGAAGGGCGCCTTCAAGCGTTCCAAACTGAAGGCTGACAGATAAAATGATGAAATCAACCCAAATAGGGATCAGCACAGAAGAGATGAGGACATAGAAGACAGAACAGGGGGACTGACAAGAGAAGAGATTCAAAGTGGACATTGGGAGACATGCCTAGGGCAGTAGCTTCCTAGAGGCACTAACATCTAAGTGAAAACCGAAGGCCAAGACGGAGGTGGCCAGAACAGAAGGAGAAACACCATCATGGGCACAGGGCAAGTCCTAAGCAAAGGCCTGCGGGCAAAGACTTCCGGGTGGGTTAGGAAGGGGGCGCCACAGTGAGCTTCGAGGTGTGAAGAAGTCTGTGTGCCATGCTACAGAGCTGAGACTTATTTCCTCTTCACAAGGAAGAGCCATTTCGGGGTCTAATCCAGGAATTCCCAGGCCTGCATTGCGGTTTATAAATCTCTGCCTATAGTGAATCATAAATGACAGGGGGCCAGTCTGGAGATCAGGAGACCAGTGGTTCTTCTAGTCCGTGAGCCTTTTGAGGGCACAGCAAATATTTTACACACCTTTGTAAATTCAGGGCCCAGGTCAGTGTCTATTATGGAATCAGAATCTGATAAAATGCTGAATAAGTTAATCAATAAAACATTTGTTGAAAGAATTAGTCGTGACTCAAAAAACTAATTTTCCCCAATTTATATTAACTGGGGTGAAAATTACTGCTGAGCACAGTTTCTGATCAATATCCAGTCTACGGCTACCTCTCTCCAAGGCTCTCAGCAGGTTCACGCCCATGAACACGGCAGCAGATGAAAGTGATCATAGCCCTCTTCTCAGGTGCCGACCTTCCAGCTGCCTGAAGGACTTTCTGTCCTCACCGCACTCTCCATGCTATTTGTCTGCCTGGATGCATTTGCCCCTTTGACTTTAAATTTTGCTTAAGTATCACCCCCTTCGGAAGACTTACCTAGCAAAACTGATTACCACCCCCTCCACATAGTTGGTAGAGTCTAGCATTAAGTTAGCACATTGCACTGTATTTGTGCACCTTGCCTTCTTGGAAGCCATGAACCATATTTAATGCATATGGTGTCCCACTGAGTCAATGATGAGTAAATGACTAAAATCACAAAAGGACATTCAAAGTAGGTGTTTTCTGGAAGCAAGTTTTATGAGTCAATTTTACGTATATGAGAATTGGGTACTTTTTAGCACCAGCTGTTGATGTTACCTACTGTGACCCCCAAAGTGTCCAAGAAGAAAGGTTTGTCTAGCACACCTGGGGTGCTCTACAAGAGTTGCAGGCCACAGCAAAGCCTGTGTTAGTTCTGTGATTGCACTCCATGTAATGGCTGCTAAAGGCAATGAGAAAGACCCTCATACTTTCAGAAAATACATGTAATCATTCCTAGCCAAGGGTGAGTTAATTAAGAGTTGCATGACCATTTCATTGGGATATCAAATGGTGCCTCCAGCCAGAATGTCTAGAGAAAGGTGTCATCAACTAGTTCACACAAACCACTGTGCTGGGCCACGTGGAAGTCACTTTTGACCCCGACAATTTGACCTTGTCCTGTGATTCATCAGATGCTGTGACTCCACCTGCCCTAAAGATGTACGTTACTTATTTGTGGATGTGGACACTTAAATCACTGTTGCACTATAGGAAATATGTGCTTACACTCTGCATTTTCACTTTTATTTCCCCCACTTTATGTTCTACATGATGAAATCTTCCTCATTGTCATCATATATAGGTTTGATTCACTAAGTCAGTTTATTGTCCCTATCCCATTTTATCAATTATAGCTTTGGGTCACTGTGAATTTTATTTTGCGGCCACTACTTCTACCAAGTCCAATGTCTCACATAAAATAATGCAGATTTAATTTTGGCAACAAACTTTGATCATTCCATCACATTTGGAGGGAGGGGTTCAATACCAAAGATTAGCATATGCAGTTTGAGTCACTGTCAGCTTTATGTTGTGGTAACTGCTTCATCTAAGTTCAATTTACACTAGAGCAGATTTTGCCATTTCTAATGATAAGAACACATTGTGATGCTTTGCAAAGGCTATGGCCAAATTAACAGTAGGATGAACCTTTTTAATCAGGCTGCTGTCTGTCACAACAGGAAGGATTAAAATGGGGATGGGGGTATGAATCCACTCTGCCTCCCTCCAGGACAAACTGTGGTATAGACAAAGCCCAGAAAAGGGAATGGTCAGATGAGGCTGAAACACAAACCTCTTGAGGATGAAGTGGAAAAGTGAGAATGGAGCCAGTTTGTGAATGGCCCTGAACACAGCCCAGCCAAATCACAACTGCTGTTGGAAGAGACCGCCCTCTCGCCATGCTTCCACCCTCTACCCACCAGTTTCCTGGCTCCAGGAAGGGTCATTAGTCTGACGGTCAGGTGAGGTCCAGGCTATTCATGGGGCAAACTGTATTTGCATAGGGGCTTGTGCCTTAGGAGCCAGCACACAGGTATTCTGCTTCCTTTCTTGCCAACGTGCCTCAGATTTGGGCAGAACCAACCAAGGTTAGGAAAGAACAGTGAGCAGCCAGGCTCAGTCTGGGCACTTCTGGGTCCCAGGTTGAAATATAATCAAAATATCCTAAAACTGCCACCACCCTTCCTAGCACAGGCTTATTCTGGGACCTTGAGTAAGTTGCTTAAACATTCTGAGGGTCCATTTTATCATGTGTAAAATGAGAGTGTTGGTAAGAATTCATTTTAAAATGATATATATCATTGAGTGTTTACTATGGGCCAGGCATTCTTTTAAGTGCTTTACAGAAATGAATGCATTTGCTCCTCACAGCAACCCAGTCAGGTAGGCACTACTATCACCCTGTGTTACGGAGGATGAAACGGAAGCCCAGAGAGATCAGAAACTCGCTCAAGCTCTCACAGTTACTACTGAGTGGACCTGGGGTTGCAAACAGGGAATCTATCTTTCAGGTGTCCCCCCATAATCTTCTCCCACCGCCCCATAACACTAAGTAAATAATAGAAGCATCTGAAGTATCAAATACAGAACCTGAAA